>ML787014.1:107207-141003 GCA_009831015.1 Picea engelmannii | reverse complement strand
TAATCTCTAACCCTCTAGTAGATCAATAGCATGCATGCGTAGTTTTGTCTTGATTGCAGGATCGCTTTGTGGAAGGAGCAGCAGCAGCAAGAGGATAAAAGCTCAACGGAGGATCTACTTCAACCATCGATAAAAAGGTTAGTTGATTCTTCCCATGTTTGCCTGAGAAAAAGGGGTTTAGGTTTGGGTAGGAGGTTAAAAGTTATTTCTTAAATGGTCATGATCTGCATACAAGTTTAAAGCCCTAGCTTGTTAGTCCGTAGGGTAGAATACCCCACAACACTTGGGAACTAGTTGCAAGATCTAAGGACAAGAATGTGGTGGGAACCAAGTGGATCTTCAAGAAAAAACTAAATGAAAACGGGGAGATTATAAAGAACAAAGCAACATTAGTTTGCAAAGTATATTCCCAAGTGGAAGGTATTGACTTTGAAGAGACCTTTTCTCCAGTAGCAAGACTTGAGGCCATCAGAATGTTCCTATCATTTGCTTTCTTCAGACATTTCAAAATCTATTAGATGGATGTCCAGTCAGCATTCCTTAATCGAACACTAGAAGAAGAAGTCTATGTTGACCAACCAGAAGGATTTATGTTAACATAAAATCAGGACTATTTGTGCAAACTAAAAAGGGCCTTGTATGGTCTTAAACAAGCCCCCATAGCATGGTTCTCAAGGCTTGATCAGTACCTACAAAAAAAAGGATATGAGAAAGGGACTACTAATAGAAAATTATACATCAAAATTGAGAATCAAAACATGATTGTTGTGGTGGTATATGTAGATGACATCATATTTGGAATTAATCTTACTATACTAAGAAGAAAGTTTGCAACCAAAATGCAAGAAGAATTTGAAATGTCTATGCTGGGAGAACTTTCCTTCTTCTTATGTTTACAAGTAACTCAAACAGAAAACGGAATATTCGTTTCCCAAGCCAAATATATCAAGGAAATTCTAAAGAAATTCCAAATGGAAGATAGTAAACCTATGACTACTCCCATGGTCACTGGATGTAAACTAAGCCTAGAAGATGACTCACCAAAAGTAGACCAAACGATGTACAAATCAATGGTTGGAAGTCTGCTCTATTCAACAACAACAAGACCTGACACCGTACAGGTTGTAGGACTCATAGGGAGATTTCAATCTACCTAAAGAAACTCACTTAAAAGTAGTAAAGAGAATATTTATATATCTTAAAGGCACCTTAGAACTTGGATTATGGTATCCAAAAGATAAAGACTTCAATATAACTGCATACACTGATGCAGATTGGGCCGGTAGTATAAATGATAGGAAAAGCACTAGTGGAGGAGCATTCTTTTTATGAAAATGTCTGATAGCATGGATAAGTAAGAAACAAACATCCACATCACTCTCCATAGCAGAGGCAGAATACATTTTTGTTGCATCATATTGCACACAAGTTCTTTGGATGAAGCAAACATTAGAAGATTTACAAATAAGATATGATGATCCCATTACTATTATTTGTGATAACACTAGTGCCATAAGTATCTCTAAAAATACATTAATGCATTCTAAATCCAAACACACTCCAATTAAATACCATTTCCTAAGAGATCAGGTTACCCAAAAGGTGGCTAAAATAGTGTATGTGGACACCAAAGAACAAATTGCAGACATATTCACAAAATTGTTTCCCATGAGTACTTTTGAAAATCTTCGACAAAAATTGGGATTAATTCACATACCTCATTAAAAACATAAAAAACCATATCAGAAGAAAAGGGGAACATGGTCATGGGGAGCAAATAAATATCCCTTCTGTCATTGTTTTCGAAGGGGGAGGAAATTGATAAGCAGAAGAAATAAAAATATTTCAAAGTAAAGGTTTCCATCAATGCCAAAGGGGGAGAGTGTTGGACACAGTGGTACAATATTTTCATTGATGTCAACAAGGTGTAGAAGAATCCAGTATAAACCCAAAGCTCAGAAGGAAGAAAATTAATCTAATCTCAGAAGAGATGACGCATAGGAGCCATTCATTCTTATTTTGGGAGAATCCAAGATCGTTAGATCGAGGTAAAGTCAAAGGTTGGGAAAAGATTAAATCTCAATTGTCATATTTGAAGTAGGGGTTTCGAATGATCTTACCATCCGTTAGATCAAGGAGGGACTTCGGATGAATTCTTGACCATCTGATTGAGTTAAGTGGAAGGACAGTGTAAGCCACAATATCCCAAAGTAAATGAACTTATGCAGGCCATTGATGTAAGATCTCTACGGGTGAGCTATCAACCATTTGATCAAATAGTTAAATCCGGCACTAACCACTCCTATGAAAAGGAGTCTAGAATAGGTGAATTTACCAGAAGTCTGAAGCCCCAAAGTCATGAATTTTGTTCAACTCTGGCGTTGACCACTCCAGCAAAAAGGAGTCTAAAATAGGTAAGTTTACCCGAATGTCGAAGTCCTGAAATCATGAACTCCCATCGATCATTGGATCATAGGAAGAATAGGAAATCCCGTCAACCATTGATCTAGAGTGAACGTGCTAAGGAAGAAGGTGGTAAACTCCAGCCTTGACCTACTCCGATGATAAACAGCTCAGATAAACCAAGAACTCTTGAACCCCAGATTTTTGGAATAAACAAAGGTCGTAGGATCAAGACAGCTGAAAATATATGTTGGTAGATCTATTTGAAAATTCAAAAATAATCGAAGGATGGTATAAAAAGTGCCAAAAGTATCGAAGCCACGAAGTAAGACATGTGGCAGAATACAAATATGACACGTGGCTCAATTGGGTACTGACAAGTGTCAAGGTATAGTTGGCACATTAGGTATACAAAAGTCACGAATCAAGGTGACATTGTATCATTGCAGACCATCATAGTAAACATGGTTCCTTGAGTTGATGCGGTGGCATAAAGACTCATGGGTAATAGAAAGAACTCTCTTGAAGAAGAAATAACATAGGATACTGACATATATGAAGTTCTTCCTCCTTCCTATCTTGCATTTAGTCAATTGTGTTTTCATGCACTGAAGTAAAGAAGTGCTCTAGTCATAGATTATTGAACGTGGGAATTTGACTGCATAGAACATATGTGGTAGTTATGCCTGGTGTAATGAAGCGGATCGTGAAATCATGGTGATAATCTAAAGAATTACCTTCATACTCAAATTCTCTATCTCACAAATGGGGATTTGGATCCCGAGACATTGCATACTAGGTGTGTAGCAAGAGGCTATGTATTCTTCTATAGTCATGAAAATCCCCCCTCAAGTTCATATATTTACCACGTCTCCTAGGTGGGATAAACCAGTGATTAAATATATGGAATCTACCTCGATGGTCAAGGATTGGCCATCCAGCATCAAAGCATCTACCTTTGGGTTCCAGTAACCAATCAACGACTACAACAGTCTTTTTTGTGCCCACATTTTGGGGAATTCATAAAATTTCCTCAAACCACAATGTTGGAGAGCCTCTAAGACCTTTGTATGCTCCCAAAATTCTTGGTCAATCTCTTCATGCTCTCATTCTATCCACTCTATAGGAATTTTTTAAGCACTGCATTCAACTAAGAAAATTCTTATTAGTTTTTTCCACCCTTACGAACATAGACGTGGTTTCCTTTGGAAACAAGAGTGTATGTACACACCCATCGTTAAGGGTTTCAATGTATATGATGCGGTATATGCGGCCCGTATTAAGCACAGACGTGTATGAGCCCATATTTTTTCAAAAAATAAAATGGAGAAGAGAAATGCAAAAAAAGAAAAAAAAATGGATGGAACTAAAGAGGGATGAAAACTCGTTTACCTAGTCATGACAGTGAAGAATTCTGACAATCATAGCTCCAGTTATCAACTTTGGAAGTTCAGAAGATTTTTCCACTTGAATTTCCTAATTTGGTAAAAAACTTAAAATGAAATGTTTTGGGTTATTTTCCATATTATATAGGAATTTAGGACCCACTTTTATACAGTTTATATCATTTTTAGTCATTTAAATTCCTAATGGACCAAATTTATCGTACAAAATGACCATTTGAGTGAGATTTTGCAAGGAGGATGTTTATAATATTACTTCACATACGCACTAATCTGATTTCAGTGACTCTTTCAGGTAATGTTCTCATCACTGGAATATAGGTTGGGTTCATTCCGCTTTGCATTTTTCATTACCGATGACCTATTATACACATGCCTTAAGGTCAACCCCATATATTAACGACACAAGCCTTTATAGCTGATTTAATTGTCATTCAATTCGTGGTAGAGCCTCCTTTCATGGGCATCTTAGTTAGCATGAGCCTCCTTTTGGTGCCCATGCTGAAGTTTTTTCTTAGGCTTGGGAGTCATGTTAGTCCTTCCATGAAATTGCGTTTAAACCTCATGTTCTTCTCAATATTATTTTGTATATTCACCCACGAGGCTCCCATGCTTATGTGTTAAGTTGTAATACTACATTCTATTATGTTTCTTGTGCTTTTGAGCCTAATGTTGGCTTCAACTTGTTGTTGCTTAGCCACTTCCTTATGCATTCTAATTGGTTGCTATCCTTGTATATGTTTTTCCATTTCAATTTGACACATGTACCTTGTTGGTCCTAAAGTATGCACCTAACTACTAAAGGGCATAGCTAGGCCACCTCAAGTTTTGAATGATTGGTTTTCTGATAATTTGATTTTATTGTTCGGTTAGAGGGTTGGTTTTACCGAGACAGAAACATGGTTGGGTTAGAAAAATGATATGTATGAGGGTCCTCCTTGGATGGTGGCACACAAATGATAGACAAGTGAGAAAATAGAGGGATGAACAAAGGGAGAACAACAAACAACTCAATGAATTATCTGTTGTTATAAGTTTAAGTCTTAACATAATATTTCAAGGAATTAAACATGTATCCAAACACAATTACTCCCATAGGTTGCAATAAAAACAAATCTTCACCAAATCATTAGTTATTTTACAAGTTGAATATCAGTAAAGATGAGTTATACAATAGTTGAAAGGAAAATGAAATGTGCTTTGCACACATCAAAAACTGCATTCAATATAAGAGAAAAACACATATAGATTTGGACATAAAACACACTGTCATCAAGATCATATTCACCAAGTAGAGAGCTTTAATCCATTCATAGAACAAGTTCAACCATTTGATATATTGATTTCCTTCCCAAAAACCAAACCCTCAAAACATACAAAAACAACATATTTATCAAAGGTGTAGAGGCTCTCGTCCATATGGAACTGAGGCTTAATTCTACACTATCAGTTGGAGAACAACTTATTGTCTTAACTAAATATTGTTGGAGTATAGTAATGTATACTTCAAACTTGACTTAACAAAAATAAGTGGTTCATATCAAACACAAATGACAACTTATTATGCCTTAATCTAAAAAGTATTGCACTTAACAACTAGAACTGCTACTAATGATAAAGCTCAATTGGTGCATATGCTGAAGTGAATTGATCTTTGACAAAACTAACTAGGACTGATAGAAATAAGTTATGTATCGATCACTTGTATACATGCACACTTTTGGAGGCCAATTGGGATATGACTGGATGTGTTAGTGACTTCTTTAGGTACTCCTTCAAATTATCTACTTCATAAAGAAACAAGTATTATGGTGTTTCTTCTGGAGTCTTTGATACTTCTTCTGCAGTCTGGAGTACATATTTTCCTATTCATGGTTGTGGTGTTGCAAGGTCTAGACTTGAAGCTTCAGTTCTAGCACTTGTTGGATGTCATCAACCCTCTATGTTTTAACCTCAACCTGCATCTTCTTTTTTTCTTTCTTTGTGATATAATTGTTGTGGTCAGCCAGTGTTCTGCTTCTTGTTTTCACATTATATCTGTGTATAACCTTGGGTTCCTTCCCTTTTGTTCCTTTAATGGACCCATGTACTCCCAAAGTGTCATTTTTAATCTTTGGTTTCATGTCTTGTAAAATGTGGTAAGGATCCCCTGCATGTGGTGAGGTGCCAATAGAATCTTTCTCGGGATCAAGTCCATAGTCTTGTATTCCATGTTGACTGAAGTTTGTAGAATACTCTTTTTTCACAGTTACAAATGGTGTTTCTACAGTCTCACCCTCATTAGAATTTGATTTTTCCTTTTTCACTGTCATTCCCTTCAAAACATTGACTTCCATTTCTTCCATGCTAGAAAATTTGGGACTGTCATTATCCTCAATCACAATTGGCTACGGGTATTTTAATGATGGCTTAAAAAGAGCCTTGGAGTTCAACCTCAATTGATTTGTAATTCTAGTTTTTTTCTTTGGCTTGCTTGGAGCTTCAATTTTTTGCTCGCCCTTCCTCTTCCTATCTTGTCTAGCTACAAGGGATGCTCTAGGCAAGGCTTCTGTAGGAACAACCTTTCCCTTAACCACTTCATTTTTGCACAAACCAGATCCAAGTTTCCCCCTCATTCGAGTCACAGGTTTATTAGGTTGTTGCTCGATGGGGGTTTTATGCTCCTCCTCTGAATGGATGGATTACATATACCTCTATGATTTTTCCAGTGCAGGTGGGTGCATGTGGGCAGCTATGCCACTTTTTTTTTACTTCCCATTTTTTTGTAGAAGACCTCGATTGCATGCGAGGGGACTCCTGCATGGGGGTTTCTGGCTTGTTTTCTTTCAAGGGTGTGCTCCTTTTTGGGGGGGATTTCCCCTTATTTGATGTGGTTTGGATAGGCTTCATCGAGCTCCTGGGATATGGAGAAACCCTGACCTATGTCTTATCTTCTCTTGCATCACCTTTGTTTTGTGAATCAGTCCCCTGTTCTTTCTCTTTCAATCCCACGAACTTCAAGAAATAATCCCAAGGCATTTTGAGTTCCTCTAGAGTGAAATTCACCAAAAATTTAATCAAGCCTTGATGGTACAGGCCCCTGTGAGAAGATTCGAGGTGACTTTGAACCCTCCTGGTCATTTGTGTTAGGCTTTTGAGTAGGTAATAGGGTAAGATTATCTCTTTATCTCCACTTAGATGCATAAGGAAATGAAGGTGATAACAGTGTACAATGTTGAATTGACCATCACCTATTATATACCTCTGCACTATTTCTAGGGCTCCTTTCCATTCTTCCTTTATCCATGACATAGGGATTCCTTGGCTCCAATCAGGGTCTTGGTGCTCAGGAACCAGGAATTTCTTGCAGAGGTCGAGAGGCAGCTTTCCTTTATTAAACCATATTTTCACATAGACATGGAGAGCACAGGTTGCTCCAATGAAGTCTTCTGTAACATGAATCCAGGTATCCCCAAGCAGGGTCTGGAAGCCATCGAACATATGCGCGAATAACATAGCCACATAGCCAAGCCTATGTGGTGTCCTTCAAATGCGCACAAGAAATCATACCACTCAGCCTTTATGAAAATATCTTTGATTTCAGGTATGGCTTCAAACAACTCCAGGACTTATGGCTCGGTCCTGTTCAACTACCATCATTCTCGAGGAGGAACCATGGTGGAAAAAGTAGCTCTGATTTTGATGACGCAGTGAATGTGGATTTCTGCATATTGAAATTGATACCTATGTGTTGTTAACCCTCCGTTCAAGCTATAGTGGCCATGATGAACCAATACATTTCTCATGATCATGATTGATGTTGTGTAATGATGTAACTACATGTAATCTGATGTGGATGCACTTGTTTATGATCACGCATTTATGCAAGCATCATTCAAACGGTTCAAACATTTCAAATAACAAATTAAATAATTAAATAATTTCAAAATTAGCGTGCCAACTTGGTTTTCAAGAATAGCTTGGTTCTTGCAATCAACTCTGTTCTGCATATAAAACATTGTTATACCTACTATGAGCTCAACCAATGGAAAATTTGATGACAAGTACTTCAAACCCAAACCATAACATGTAATTACCCTTCAAGAAAACAAAAATATGGTGAAAAAAAACAATCAGGAGAGGTAATGATAAAAAAACTGAGTCTTTTAGTAATGGAGAACCAACTTAACCAATCAGAAAAGGAATGATTTTTGATGAAGGTATAGGGAATGAGAAAGGAGGGGCAGGGATGTAGAATTAGGTCTCAACATACGCTAGGAGGAAACATTCCCTCGAGTGTCCATATCTTGCACATGTTTCCTTGCATTGAGCATAGGTATGTTCCTTGTGCTTGGAACTAGTTTTCTTGCCCAGGACACTTGTTTCCTCCATGTATTTTAGCATTATTTTATTATTTTTTAGGATTTCCAATATGAAAAAGATAAAAAAATAAAATCAAATAACAAAAAGAGAGCATGGGAATGAGTCTTCTTTACCATTATTGGAATCAATCGAGACGCCTCTGAACAAAGCACAAAGTTTTGAGTCCATTCTCAACAATTTGGGTTAGTATGGTTTTAGGAAAATGGAGCATTTACATAGAGTTCTTACTCCTCTAACTAGTTATTCTTCTAGTCACTATGGAGAGTTTGTTTTTCCTACTAATTCAAAGACTTATTTCAATGTTCATTTTCAGTCTATGTTGATGGAGTCATATATGTGTGTTCTTTTGTTCATAGGAAGTTTTAGCCTATGTCGCCCATTCCAAAGAATCCTTGACTTTGCAAGTCAACCTTCCCTTATGTCAAGTACATTTCAAAATAAAAAGTATATTTTTCTTATGCTCCTGGTGGTATGGAGGGTCCCCATTGACTTCATGTCGGTGGGTTAATATCTTATCGACTACAACAAATTTCTCTGATATTTTTACCTAGAGTCGCACCCTAGGCCTATTTATATCATTGATAGGTGACCTTGTGCTCAGCATATAACATTCCATCATTGGTCGTTGACTGAGTGGTTTCCCTTGTGTTCAATTGCAAGAACATTATTCACACATAGAGATTCCTGCAGTACCTTGGATTCCATTTATCCCCATTGGTGGTTTCCTCTCCTTTGTCAGCAATATTTATTATTGGATGTTATTTAGAGGGTATTTTTTGTGCACTATTTACATATAGTTCACATGAAAAACATACTTTTTGGTGGTCCTTACAATATTTTGTACAAGTCCTTCCAAATCTTTGGCCTTTTGCTACTCCTCGTGTCAGATGATGGGGTATTCCTTAATTCCCTCCTTCCAGTGGATCTCTTCCTATCGAATTCATCACATCTTGCTCTTGGATAGGGATCTAGATTTTTTATTGGTACCTTGGGGATTACAGCCATTAGTAGAAGGTTCCCTCGCTATTGATAGTGTGCATACATAAATGTCCTATGATCGATAGATTCTACCAGGTGTTCGACATCAAATCCTATATTCACTAATGTTAGATTGTAATAGGTACCTTGACGCCCATTCTCATTATTGTTCGATGGTCTGGCATTTGTTAACGGTATACATCAATGACTGGTAATCAAATGGTGTCTAATTGTGCTCAACTTCAACTCCCTTATTTTCATAGTGTAGACTCGTACCATGACGTTTGGTTTGAAGACCTAGGAAATGTAGTAGAATCACCTCTTTTATATTGCTTCCCAAGTTGTGTTTGGATAGTACCACTCCTTACATTGGTACTTGTGAAGGATCAACTATCTTTCTCTTGCCTCTAGATATCCTTCATCGATTTTGAGACATAGATCCACTATGTATATTATTCGTGGCTATAATGTTTGTTTGACCTGGATCCACCATGTATCTCTTTCATGGCCATGATCACTACTTTATGTATACAATTTTAATGGATCCACAATGTGCTTGATTGGTGGCCATGATTATTATCGCACCTGAGCATGGGTATGCCTACATCAATGATTGAGTATTATAACTTGTTTTTGTGTTTGCATTTTATCCTTATATGGGATTCTAGTGACCTTCACCTTGGCACACTGCTCTTTGAATACTTATAATGTATTGTTTCCATTAGTTTCTCTTATGACCTCACACATTAGGGGGCATCTGTTATAGCGTCAATTACAACCTTTGAAGCATTTTCAAGCTTGGTGGCCTAGTCCCTATCCTATTTATAGACAAATCTTCCCCATACTTCCTTGGGACCTTCTAAAAAACATATTTTGTGAAGTTGTACACACCCTCACAATTATATAGACTGTGTATATGCAGCCTACCCAGGGGATAGTGGCATACATGTTAATAAATGCCTAAAAATATATATCTTTTCCTAATTAATTAGTGAGTTACAGGTTTGGTTAGTTTCCTAACTCCTTTTATCCGTACTCAACCATCTCTAACCAATTAGATATGGCGTAAATAGGGAATTTGGCCCAAGGATAAAGTTAATGACAAGTAATGATCCTTTGCAGATCAGAAAAAGCACTTATTCGTCTACACCTATCATGTATGTAAGACCATATACATCCCTTTTGTTGTTGGTTATTGACCTGGAAATTCAGTTTTCCAACCCGTTTCTTATCACTAGCCATTTTGATCGAGATTCTCCCATATATTCTATTTGGATCTATAGTGAATATGGAGTCAAAACCAACCATTATAGCAGGAGAAAGGGTGGAGGGATTCAGAGTCTCTTTCGACAAGGCAATTCCATGCAGTACAGATATAAAGTTATAACCACCTAACTATTGAATAAATATAGAAACACATTCCTTCGAAATATCTCATTTGCAACAATTGTTTTGCAATCTTTTCATGTATGTTTTGTAGAACATTAATTGCTTTGATCGTTTCATTATTTTTCATTGGACTAATGGGTATTTGTTAGTATAACTACCTCTCTGTATAGGCTTGTATTTTTAAGGTTCTTGCAAGTTGCAGAGGAACTATTGGAAAAGAGTGAAGAGGTTGTGACAATCGGGAATGACAGCAACCATAGGACATCTGGTGAGTTAAACCTTCTCTTCCTCTCAATAGTTAGTTATTTCCATTGAATTCGGTTATAATATCTTTGATTTTTTTCTTTGTGGAATTTATTTCTGTACAATCATTTGTATGTTGGAATAAGCCCACTACTGTAGAGAATTATTCTTCAAAGCAGTAGGGTGACTAGATGGATTTTTTTGTTGCGGGAGTTTAACATTACTATCCTAGATAGTCTTGGAAGGGAAAACTTGGTAGCAAGTTTCCTTTCTAGAATTCATAATGAGGAACAAGAAACTTCAGTAGATGACGATTTTCCTGATGAACATTTTTTTGTTGTATCTACTAACTCCCTGTGGTTTTCAAATGTGGCTAACTATTTGGTTACAGAGAAATTTCCACAACATCTTTCACTTAGTGAAAAGAAGAGGATCATCCAACGCAGTGCCTCCTATTCTTGTATCGTAGGGGACCTCTTCTGGACAGGACCTCACTTGATTGTCAAAAGATGTGTTTGTGAGGATGAAATGTTTGATATATTGAGATATTGTCATGATGAGCCATGTGCAGAGAACTTTTCTAACAAGAGAAAAACATATAAGGTTCTTCATTCAAGATACTATTGGCCAACCATATTCAAGTATGCCAAACAATATGTTCAAAGTTGCGACAGCTATCAACAAATGGGTCTCCCAGTACGATCTGATGAGATGCCTTTATATCCCTAGGTAATGATTGAGCCTTTTAATAAATGGGCTTTGAACTTTGTGGGCCAATTGTTCCTGCATCAAAAAAGAAAAGGTATATCTTAGTTTGTACTCATTATATTACAAAGTGGGTAGAAGCCAAACCTCTTTTCCATGCTACTGAACAAATAGCTATTGATTTTCTATTTGAATATATTTTTACCCCTTTTGGTGTACCAAGAGAAATTGTAATTGATCCTAAAATCCTTAGATGTACAATTAATTCTTTATTACACATAAACATCTGACCATATTCGGTAAATGAAGATCGCTTGACTATTTGCAAAAACACATGTGAATATGTTTATTTGTCCACAAAAATCATTAATATTGATGAATAACTTGAAGAATAATGAGATAATACAACAAAAAATAAAAGAACTCAAATTACATATATGGATGACATATATCTCTTCATCTTCAAAGTCCCTTTATAAAGCATGATTGTTCTTCATCATATCAAAATAGCAAATTACATTACAATATGTCACATAAAAAGCCAATTTTATGGAATCTCTTTAATTTTGTTGCTCAAAACAAGAAAAAGAGTTCGCCATTGAATTCCTTGTGAAATTCTGAGAAATTTGACTATAAAGTCAACCAAATTCTGAATAGGTGTTGAAAAAACCCTTTTACATGTATAACGAGACTATGGATCTCATACATGAAAAAATGAGATAATACTTTTACAAATGAACTTTGATCACAAAATAGAATTCAAATTTGTGATCCTTGTGGAAAAACGAATCTAATGAGTATAAACTTGACTACTTTAAGACAAAGTGCCTTATGGCACCCAAAACAAGACAATGCCAAAACTTAGGCAATCTCTTGCATGCACTTCAAGAAAAATCTGTAATGTACTTGGCCTTGAGATTTGTGCCCACATAGGAATCCATGCACATTGGGATGTGTACAATGCATTGGGATCCAAGCCATTAAATAGGCCACAAGCTAAAACTTACCTTCCGCAATTTATGCAACTTAATTCCAAAATTAGTGGAATCTTCGTTAAATATGGGTGGTTTGGCCTAACGGTTAAACCGTTGGCTAAATATAGTAGAGGTTGGGGGTTCTATTCCCCACGATCTGCTCATTCATTGGCATTTTTCATTGGTTGGTTTTAATATATAGTTACAACTATATATTATATTTACAGTGGTTGTTGCATTATATATATATATATATATATATATATATATATATATATATAATGTAACAACCACCGTAATGGAACTTCAATTCAACTTAAAATAAAATTATGCCATATGAATGCTAAGACTTATGTGATGGAATATTGTTGATAGATCTTGGTGTAAAGCTTTGGGAGGTTATGGAGGTCACAGGTTTGACCCTCGTTGGCTCCATAAGTTTACACAACACTAACCAATATTGGCCAATGGTAGGTCGCCATGTGGTGGCCTCTCATTGGCTCGTACATATCACTTGTCAACAAATGATTGGACCACTTGGCAACCTATAACTAGACCACCTAGAGGTATGATATGCCCAGTCAACTACAAATACCCATGTGCCATGTGTCACCCTTGTAGTGGTGACACGTGTCACCTCTTTTTTCCCATGTACTTTGACCTTTGACTCGGTTGACTCAAACTTTGAGTGCTTATAACTTTTGCATACGAACTTTGTTTGACTTGTCGTTTGTGCGATTGGAAAGCTGACAATGAGCTTTACGCATTGATGTAGTTTTCTTGATTATTTGAGACGGACAAATTTTGAGATTTTATGAATCCCCTGGGACCTCTATGAGCATTCTGGATCCTTTTGGAACTCTGTGATCATTCCTTATATCCTCCTAGATCACACCTCCCCACTGGAGGACTATTGGACCTCCAAAAGTACGGATTATTCAGAAATGTAGTGAGAATTCTTTCGCCTCACTTGTCTAGTATTATCCAACTTTCCTGCTTTGATATTGAGCATCTGACTCATCACAACCATAATAGAGACTGAAACAACACTGCTGACCAAGTTAACCATTCCCTTAAATTCACAAACTTTGTCATTCATTATTGCAATAGCCAACCATATTCCACTGATTAGTAATCAAATGAACAACAAAACTGAATATACAGATACAAAAGAGAATGAACCATCAACATATCTTCCCTTCTTAACATGAATGACATCAACCAAAGGATATGTTCTACTTTCAATAGTAGGTTGTAAATCTAGACACTAGATACTAGTGTTAGCTAGCATGTGCCCTGTAGTGACAATTGTCAAATTTGTCTTCATTTTATGAGATCTTACAATGAACTCAATCCCATCCTTGAAAAGATGATGCTTATTATGCCCCCTATAGAAAATGGTCTTCCTGTCATACAAGTATGGACTTCCCAAAACCATCTTGCAAATGTCAAGTGGAACCACATCTAACTCTACCTCATCAATGAAACTGGATGTGATCATGAACCGTAACTTGCATTGTTTAGTTGCCTATACCTGATCATTATCACAAATCCAACCCAAAGGATACGGTCTTGGATGAGGCCTACTTTCCAATCCCAAATTATGATGAACAACTTGCTTTGAAATAAGATTCACTTGTGATCCACTATCAACAAGTGTATCAATATTAGTGTGCTTTGAGATAACTCGTAAATGAAACAGGTCTTTTCTTTGTCTTCCATTAGGGATTACTTTAGACTTTGCAAAATAAGTACGTCAACTAGAAATTGCAACAGGATATTTAACTTTGATTCCCATAGTTATAACCTTGGTTTCATCCTCAGAATATGATCCAAGATCATGAACTATGGTCATGTTCTTTTGTTAATCCTTCCTAGGTTGAGCCCACTTTGCCTTCAATTCTGGATGCATTTTCCAACAATGCTTCTCATCATGCCCTTTCTTCTAGCAGTGAGAACATGTAGGATTCTTCTCTTCATCCTTCATCATTGTAGTTGTCTTCTTACTCTTTTATTTTCCCTTTGACTGCTCCTCGAATTCATGTGGCTCCTATGACACATCCTCAACATGTTTTCCTTTGTTGGCTTCAATATGTGCAACTTGTACTGATACTTCGTCAATATTAGTAGGATTAAACATCAATATAGTATGAAAAATATATGAATGCATACCACCAATATACTTTAGAATATTCTCAAGAGTATGTAATGGAATTCCCAAAGATAATGCCTTCCTCTTAAATTATTGTGTATAAGCTTGAACATTTTTCCCTTTTCCTTGTCTTAGATGTTGCCAAGCAATCATTGATTTTTGCATATAAGCTAATGGATAAAATTGCTTTCTTAATGTAGCAGTAAACTTAGTCCAAGAAGAAATGATTTTACCATGTTGAATAAGATCATCTTGTGTCTAAATCTCCCACCACATCAAGGTTGTGTCGCTCAGACGAAGAGTATACAAAAGTATCCTTGAAGTATCTTATATGATTTTTTGTACCCTGCATTACACTTAAATCTATTTGACCCAATTATCCAACTTTTCTACATTCAACTCTCCATCATAAGTAGGCAAATCAAACTTTACATCTAGATTTAACAAATTCAAATCATGAGAACAAGAAGACTTCTTAGAATGTTTCTTTCTCTTACAAGAAGAATGTTCACTTTCATCGGAAGAAGATGATGGTGATGATGATGGAGATGAAGGAGACCCTGGAGGTTTTTCACCTTCTCCTTCATCTTTTACCATTGCTTCAACTGGACCACCTTCATTTTGATGAGGAGTTGCTCTTATTCTTTCTAGATCATCCCACAATTCCTTAACCATATTTGTCATCTCAAGAAACATCCTTCAAAATTCCTTATCAGCGTCAGAAAGAACTTCTTCATGCTCCATTGCTTTCCTTTGAAATATTCATCGAATTTAAGGATTAAATTATTCAAGTGTGTCTTCATCTCACTTGGATTTGGACCTCATAAGAATTCACTTGCAAATAAACGTCAAAACCTACTCTAATACCAACTTGATCCAAAAATCCTTAGATGTACAATTAATTCTTAATTACACATAAACATCTGATCAGCTTCAATAAATGAATATTGCTTGACTATTTGCAAAAACACATGTGAATATGCTTATTTGTCCATAAACTTCATTAATACTAATGAATAACTTGAAGAATAATGAGATAATACAGCAGAAAATAAAATAACTCAAATTACATTTATGGATGGAATATATCTCTTCATCTTCAAAGTCCCTTTATAAAGCACGATCGTTATCCATCATCTCAAAATACCAAATTACATTACAATATGGTGCATAAAAATCCAATTGTATGGACTGTTGGCATGTTTTACAGGCAGCGTATGCTTGTCATTTATGGCAAGTACAGCAACGATGATGGCTTGAGTACAGGTATAATGTTCCAGGCGGGCACCAGAAGTATTTTGGGAAGACGCGACAGAGCAATCTCATGAAGACTAGAAGAGATAGTGCAGAGGTGCACGCAGAGTGCAGAGTATGTGTGTTTGTCATTGATGGCAAAGATCATGACCAGCAGCACAATGATGATCGCATGGCAAGATTAGAAGATAAATTCAATTTTGGGTATCAGAAACAAAGACTCCATTTCGGAGTTCCGGATACCGAGAGTTGGAGGAGTCAAGAGTCGAGACTCTTCATCACAGGAGTCCCGAAGTGCCGAAATGCGAAACGTCGAAAATCTTGAAACAGGCACATCAACCAGAGTTTCGGATACCAGGAGTTGGAGGAGTCAATATTCGAGACTCTTCATCACAGGAGTTTCGAAGTGTCGAAATGCGAAACGCCGAAAATCCCGAAAGAGGCACATCAATCGAAGTTTCAGATACCGGGAGTTGGAGGAGTCAAGAGTCGAGACTCTTCATCACAGGAGTTCCGAAGTGTCGAAATGTGAAACGTTGAAAGAGGCACATCAACCAGAGTTTCAGATACCGGGAGTTAGAGGAGTCAAGAGTCGAGACTCTTCATCACAGGAGTCCCAGAGTGTCGAAATGCGAAATTGCGAAAGTGTTGTATGGATAAGAACTTGGTCACCTCCGGTGGTCACATCGTCGAAGAGCTGTAGAGAAGAGCTCGAAGAGACAAGCTCCATTTCGGAGGTTGGGACATGGAGAGTCGAGACGACTCATCACAGAATCCCTGAAATGTGAAATGTGAAATCCGTGTTCAGAATTGGCCCCTGGTCATAACCTATGGTCACATCGATGAAGGCTCAAGGGAGGAGGTAGCACGAAGCTAATATCCATTTCGGAGATCGTGACTTGGAGAGATGAGATGCCTCACCACAGGAATGCTGAAATGCCGAAGTGTCGAATTACGAAATGGTGAAATAAGCGTGAGACCCATCATTTATGATCCAACGGTGCAGTTTATTCGGGAATATGATCGAAGAGCTAATGTTGCTCTTCACATTTAATTGATTAGTGGTGATTCAGTTGTTGATGTGGTTTTTGGAGGTTCACAGTGTAACTGCTAGAAACGACTGATTTTTTATGCCAGAGGACTGGAAGAGACTTCAGGGTGATCACCAGAAAAGATGAAGAGTCTCAAGGCATCTACCAGTGGAATGAAGACTGTTCAGGAGGCGATTGAAAGATGGAAGAGCGTTGAAGCCTGTAACTACAACAGAGAGGATGAGCTCGACTGTGACAGAGAAGACGAAGAGTCTTGACTACTAGATAGGCTAAGGAATCTCAACATAACACCCAGTGATGATAGACACATGGGTTTAACAGTCAGAGAAGCTGAAGAGTTGCAATGATGATCAGGCAGAGCACTCGACATGAAGAGCATGCAAAAGAATTGCGCATATGGTATGCACAAGGTGCACAGAGACTATAAGAATTCAGAACAAAGAAGAGATGGGGGCTGCTATGTAGAGGAATCACACACGAGGAAATGGCATGTTGTGGGCAGGAGCTGAAATACACAGAAGAGGCGTAATTCAGAGAATCAAAATAAGACGCAAAGCATAAAGCGTAGCTGAAGCAAAGAACAGAGATGCATAGCTGAGATAGTAAAAGAAGGCTGAGGTGAACTTGTAGAGGAGAGCAGAAGATCAGAAAGTGCAAGAAGATGCAGGCAGAGAGACACTGATACAGGAGAGCAGAGCAGTGTAGCAGAACAGTGATGAGACTGGTAAGCCATTGATGAACATTATAACACTGTAATAAGTTTTAGTAGCAAAGATTTATATTGAAGGGTGGTAGGGGGGTGCTAGGGAGGACTATTGTCCTCAGAGGTTCAAGTGGGTGCTTGAACACAGAGAATTGTAGCTTCCATCTGGTTGCATCCAGAGAAACCAGGGTGGTAGGGTGGTGCAAGGGAGAACTGTTGTTCTTTGTTATACAGGTTGGTGCCTTTGTGACTGGAAGTTGGTGCTTCCATCCAGTTGGTGTTGGAACACTTAAGGAGTTGTTGCTTCCTTCTAGTGGGTGCTAGAGAAACCAAGGAGTTGGTGCTTCCTTCTAGTGGGTGCTAGAGAAACCAGGGAGTCGGTGCTTCCTTCTAGTGGATGCTAGAGAAACCAGAGAGTTGGTGCTCTCAGCAAGTAGCAGCTTGCAAAATAGAGGTTGTAGCCTCATTATGAGTTGGTTCTCACAAGTATGATAATGTACAGAATGTAAAGATTACTTATCATATAAAGAAGAAGAGGTTTTTACCCTTTATGGGTTTCCTCAGGAAATATTTGTCTCTGTGTAACTCATATGTGTGAATGAAGTTGAATGTTCTATTGCTTACTCCCCTGCATTATTGTGATTGTATTGAGTGCTCTGTAAAGAGTTTAAAATAGGCATATTTTTTTAAGCACGATAACAACTGATTCACCCCCCCCCCCTCTCAGTTGACCAACATGGACTCTCTTTAATTTCATTGCTCAAAACAAGAAAAAGAGTTCACCATTGAATTCCTTATGAAATTATGAGAAATTTGACTATAAACTTGACCAGATTCCGAACAGGTGCCGAATAAACAGTTTTTACATGTATAACGAGACTATGGGTCTCATACATGAAAAAATGAGACAATAATTTTACAAATGACCTATGATCACAAAACAAACTTCAAATTCATGATCCTTGCGGAAAAATGAATCCAATGAGTATAAACTTGACTACTTTCGGACAAAGTGTCTTATGGAACTCAAAACGAGACAACGCCAAAACTTAGTCAATATCTTACACGCACTTCAGAAAAATATGTATTGTACTTGGCCTCAGGATTCATTCCTACATGGGAATTTTTGCACATTGGGATGTGTTCAATACATTGGGATTCATGCCATTAAATAGGCAACGGACTAAAACTTCTCGTCCACAATTTATGGCACTTAATTCCAAAATTAGTGGAATCTCCATTAAATATGGGTGGTTTGGCCTAACGATTAAACCATTGGCTAAATATAGTAGAGTTCGTGGATTCTATTCCCCGCGATCCTCTCATCCATTGGAATTTTCGTTGGTTTGTTTTAATATATAGTTACAACTATATATTATAGTTACGGTAGTTGTTACATTATATTTATATAAACCCATCGACATTTACATTAATCCCTTCACACTTTAACCGGTAGTTGCATGGAATATCAATAGACCAAGGGTTGGGGGCTTAGCAATCGACCCCTTTTCTCTCCCAAATGGAACTTCAATTCAACTTAAATAAAATTTATGCCAAATGAATTTTAAGACTTATGTGATGGCGTATTGGTGATATAGATTGGTGTAAATATTTGGGAGGTTCTGGAGGTCACAGGTTTAACCCCCATCGACTCCATAATTTTACATAACACTAACCAATATTGGCTAATGGTAGGTCTCCATGTGGCGACCTCTCATTGGCTCGTACATGCCACTTGCCAATGAATGATTGGACCACTTGTCAACCTCCAACTGGACCACTTGGAGCTACGATATACCAAGTCAACTACCAATACCCCATGTGCCATGTGTCACCCTTGCATTGGTGACATGTGTCACCTCTTTTTTCCTATGTACTTTGACCTTTGACCTGGTTGACCCAAAATTTGACTACTTATAACTTTTGCATACAAACTTTGTTTGACTTACCGTTTTCACCCTTGGAAATTTGACGACGAGCTCTACGCATTGATGTTTTTTTATTGATCATTTTAGATGGATAAATTTTGAGATTTTATGGATCGCCTGGGACCTCTATGAGCATTCTGGATCCTTCTGGACCTCTGTGAGAATTCTTTAGATCCTCCTCGATTAATAACAGATCAAGGAGCATAATTCACACAAAATATGGTACAATCCATCACTACAAAATATAAAATCAAACACATGAAATCCTCCCCTTACCATTCATAGGCCAATGGATAGGTGGAGTCCACAAATAAGGTCCTTGAAGTAATTCTAACCAAGAAAGTACAATGACATAATGATGACTAGTTATATCATCTTTATGAGGAACTATGGGCCTACAAGCCTACGAGACTACATGGAGGAACACAACTAAGTTCACACCATACGAATTAGTGTATGGATAACAAGTTATGCTTCCGATAGAATTTCAAGTGAAGACCTTTATAATTGCAGTTCAAATAGGTATGGATCTTACAAAGGCACAACAAAAAAGGATAGTTCAGCTAAATGAATTGGACGGGATGCATCAAGATGCCATCCAGTAGACCACCCTTATCTAGCATCAGAAAAGAAAATGGCATGACAAGTTCGTTCAAAAGAAGCAGCTCAAACCAAGTGAATGGGCTCTCCTTTTTTATTCCAATTTTAAAAACTTTAAAGGAAAGTTTACCACATGTTGGTTAGGCCCATATGAATTTATGAATGTCTTTGACAATGGTTCCATGAAGATCAAGACCATTGATGGGGAAGAGATTTCTTTCTTGGTCAATGGGCATCAGATAAGATTTTACAAGCAGCATGTCAGCCGAGAAGAATTTTTCCACTATATTTAGCAACAATCTGAGATGGAGGTACTAAAAAAGAAGGATTCCCAACCTACTGCAACCTCACTTTGATTTATCTCTTATTCCTTCCTTTAATAAAAATTAAAAAGAAATGTGTGTGTGTGTGTATAAATTAAAAAATGAAAAATAATAATAATAATGTCCTTTTGTGAAAACCATCTCGATGGCACATTTGGACAAGGAATTTTCTTGAAAACCTGGTAACTGGATGGCAAATGCTCCCTAGGATTTTCTCAATAAAAGGGAGATTGTTGACTATAAGATATATAAGTTTGGTTTGTCCCAAAAAGAGGGAGTTTTTCTATGCCTAATTTCTTAATAGCGGGATCAGCAAGATACGAAATGGTTCTTTGAAAAATATTCTCATTACAGAGCTTGGGATAACCATTCTTGTTGTCTTATCACCATAGTTAGCAATCATCTTTCATGCAGTTAAATTTTCTTGTGCCGGAATCTTCATCAGAGAATAAAAGTTTGCAATAAAGCTCTGCATGTAATACTATTGTAATCTTGCACTATGGTCCTTCAAAATCATTTGTTCTATGCTCATGTTAGTTTATGGGGTATTCATTAAGGCCCTCCTTCTTGCAAACCTTTCCCCATTGTTGGAACAAGGGCAGACCTAGGGTTCAGCTCCAAGAGTGTACCAACAAGCCCTAGCTACTGGCCCTTTCGGCAGCACCTGCGAAGAAGATGCAGTCTCACCCGAAGCAGCTATGACGGGGTTGCAGGATAGAGATGTCTACAACCAGGGGAGTATCAAGTGGTTCTTATTACAACAACAACATAACATGCATATATCATTCAACTAGCTAGATCTATCCTTCATAGCTATATATCTAATCTAATACAATAATGGAGATAACAATATAACAACATCAGAGCTCGAAGCATCAATCACAAACACAACAACAGATGTACGTGGTTCACCCTCTCTCTAGGGATACGTCCATAGAACTATGCTTATGATATTTTAGGATAAAGATTATAGTTATGATCTGCGCTCATGGCCAGCAGATTCTCTCTCTTTATCTCTCTTTCTCTCTCCCTTCCTGCGCACCCAGCTGCAGGACTTGATCTTCACACCCAGATGAAGATATTACAATACCAGAAGGCTCTCTCTCTCAGCACTTCTCTCACCCATAATACAATATTCTCCCAATGAACAATGATCAATAACAAGACTCAGCTACCATACCCTCCCCTGACCTAGGTCCTCTCGACCTCTATTTATACATTACAATCCCTCACCAACATCCTCATGTCGAAACCTAGGTGTCAAAACCCTAATTACCAAAACTCTAGGTGTCTACCACCCTAGGTCAACTTGACCCATTCTTTTCAGGCTTCGCCAACTTGTCTTTCCTTCTTCATCTCGCGGTGCTCCAAGGCATCTAATGCTGGCTTTTTCCACTTCTTGAGTCATCCTCGGTCCATATTCCTTGTTGATCTATCATCCTCGATCTCCTCATCCAACAACTTGCTTTTCCACACTTCACTCCATATTTTCTGTTCTTTTGCTCACTTCGACCCAGTGACAATCACTGTGTCTCCCGCAAAGCTCACTTTTTACCTTTTCTTCCTCATTTTTCACTTCCTTCCATAACCAAGGGCCAATAGGCCCCCAACACTCACATGTGACTCGTCCTGAGGCACTTGAGATCTGATCCTCTTATTTTACTCCGACTTTCAACTGCACAGTGCAGCCCTTGCTTTCTGCTTTATGCCTCCTTTCCATCCTTGTGCAGACTATATTTTTTGTGTCTGGTACCCAATTTCAACTGCACCTGGTACCTAGACCCTTGTCTTCTTGATTCTACTAAGAGCTATGAGGCAACTGGTTGTCATAGTACAACTTCAGCCGACTCCCATTCACCAAGCCTTCCTTCCAATCTCCTTTCAATGTCTTCAGCTGCGCAGCTCCTCCTTCTGTAACATAGGAAATCTCATATGGTCTGATCCAATGCATTCTGAACTTCCCAGAGTGTTTGATAAACTTACTGTCATATAGCAGGACTAAATCACCTTGCTTGAATATCTTCTTCTTAATGTGTCTGTCATGATAGGCCTTTTCTTGTTCCTTCTGAATTTGTTGATGGAAGCCTGCAATGAATCTGTCTTCTTCTGGTTCGACCAACTGTGCTAGCCTCTCATGAATGGCGCCAGTATCATCCATGTCTGTAAATGTAGCAATTCTTAAGCTTGATACCAAGTACTCCATTGGGACAATAGCTTCAAGACCATAAACCAACTTGAAAGGGGTCTACATTGCTAATTTCTTGCAAGTGGTTCTATAATCCCAGAGTACTGTTGGTACTCTTAAATCCCAGTCATCCCTATTCACACTGCAAATCTTTGTCAATGTTGTCTCCAAGATCTTGTTGAATGCTTCAACGATTCTGTTTGCTTGTGGATGATAAGGTGTACTCTTCTGATGGTGGACTGCAAATTCTTCAGTCAAGGCTTCAACTGTCTTATTGATGAAGTGTGTACCTTGATCACTCATAAGGACCTTAGAGCATCCAAACCTGGTTATTATGTCATCAAATATAAAACACGCAATTGTAGTTGCACTACAGTCCTTGACTGCTCTTGCTTCGGCCCATCTAGTCAGGTATTTTGTCGCAATGATAATATACCTTGCTCCTGTGCACTTTCCTGGTGGGTTTATAGGTTCCAAGAAGTCAATGGCCCATTTTTCAAATGCTTGTAGGCTCATCTGCAGTGATAATGGCATCTCATCTCTTCGGGATGGTTTTCCAACTGGCTGGCATACATCGCATGCTTTGGTATATTCTTTAGCATCTTTGTGTAACGTAGGACACCAAAGGCCAGCGCGCAGAACCTTCTGCGCAATTGTTTTTCCTGCATAATGTCCTTCTGCAATGCCTTCATGAGCTTCTTCGAGGATCATAGGGCGTTCTTCCTCCATCACACCTCTTCTTAGGATCTCATTAGGTCCCATTTTATATAGCTGACCAGCTATCAGTGAAAAATCTGCAGCACGCACCACTAGTTGTTTCTTCTACGGAATTGTGTACTCGGCTGGAGCCATTCCTGTTGAAAAGAACTGGACTATGTCTGTGAAGTGGTCATCAATATTTCTAATGGTGAGTAGTTGTGCATCTGGTAGTGTATCCTACAGACTGGTAGGTTCTTCACCATGCTCCAACCTCGACATGTGGTCTGGGCCCTTATTCATTCTTCCTAGCTTAACTATGATCTCAAAATCATATTCTTGAAACAGGAGAAGCCATCTACATATTATCCCCCCCAACATTGTCTTGTTGACTAGGTATTTCAGCACGGAGTGATCAGTAAACATTTTAAAGTGTCCTCCCAACAAGTAGTGACGGAATTTCTGCAATGCATACACCATGGCTAGTCCCTCTCTCTCTGTAGTAGTGTAATTGATTTCAGTTGTGGAGAGCTTTCTGCTGGCAAATGCTAATGGATGATCAATGTCCCCTTCTCCGGGTTCTGCCAATACTACTCCTAATGCAATAGAATATGCATCAACATGCACATGAAATGCCTTGCTCCAGTTGGGAAAGAATAGAATAGGCACAGTGACCATCTTTTGTTTTAGTGTGTCAAAGCTCTGTTGGCATTCGTCTGTCCAAACAAACTGACAGTCTTTCTTTAATAACCTCTCCATTGGTGCAGTAATCTGAGCATATCCTTTTATAAATTTCCTGTAATAGCCAGTATGTCCTAGTGTAGTGCGCAGTTGTTTGACTGATCTAGGTGGTGGTAAATCAACTATAATTGTGATTTTGGATGGATCCACCAACAATCCTTGCTTCCATACAATATGACCTAATAATACTCCAAATGGTGAAAAGAAGATGCACTTCTTCAAATTAAAAGCAATTTGACACTGCCWACATTTATCTAGCATTAGCCTTAGACATTCAATATTATTTTTCAACAAACTAAAAACAGTCCAGTCATCAAAGTATGCTTCTAAAAACTTATGCAAAAATTCTTTGAATGCTTCAACCACCACCCTGGAAAAGATGGTTGGGGCATTCTTCAGTCCAAATGGAATTATTGTATATTGGTAGGATCCCCACTCTGTGGCAAATGTGCTCTTATGACGGTCCTCCTTGGCGATGCGGATCTGATGGTATCCTAAAAACCCATCTGTAAAAGAATATACTTCTTGGCCTCCCACGTTATCCAGTACTTTGTCCGTGAAAGGTGTAGGGAAAGGATCATGTAGACAAGCATCATTCAGCTTCCTGAGATCTACGCAAATCCTGATCTCACCTGTCTTCTTATCTTGCATGACCATGGGGCTAATCCATTCCGACTCTTCGACAGGTTCAATAATCCCTGCTTCCAGCATTCTGTCGAGCTCAATCTTCACTTTTTCCTTATATTTCGGGTTCAATCTGTAGGGTCTTTGCTTGACTGGCTTCGCGTCTGGTTTCAAAGGTATTCTCATTTCTCCCATAGGTCCTTTGATTCCCTTCATATCAGTGAACTTGGTCGGGAGCAAGTCCTGATACTCGTGTAATAATTTTGTGATTTTGTCAATGGTAGCAGTGTCCCAGTAATCTCCGACATTGGCAAGCTTTGGTGTTTCCTCTGTCCCGATATTGACTTTCTTTATCTTTATCAGTTGTCCAATGAATGGCAGTTCAACTCCTGGTCCTTCCACATCTCTCTAACCTTATGTTTCTGCAATATTCACCTTCCACGGGTCATCGTCTTCGTCGGCATTAATGTTGTAGTAGCTCTACAGTTTCTAGAGGGGCATAGTCCATTCATCCTCTTCTTGCTCCAAAGGGAGGCCAGATGCCTCCTTAAATACTTTATGTCTCACCATCTGTAGTGCTTGATCTACAGAAGGAAATTCACTGTCAAACAAAAAGGTGGTTATAAAATTCTGGATCATACCTTCCCATTCTGAAGTGACGAGGTGCAGCTCTGCTTGAAGGTACCAGTTAATCGGGGTGGTATCCAGCATATTGATGAATCTGTGTACCCATTGTTCTCTAGGAATGTCACTCCAGGCCTCTTTGCAGCTTTGTACATGGTCCTTTGGGTAGCTTTGACCTATGTACCATGCTTCGCAGCTTCCTTCTTGTGTTGAGAACCATGTTTTCATCAAAGTTCGACATTGTGTCCAGTCTGTAATATTGCTTTTATGTGCCCCCCACCATCTTCCTGGTGTGGCCTTCATGGCCTCATCCATTGCCAATAGCCTCTGTTGTGTTGGTACACTTGTCTCAAATTCTGACAAGAAGTTTTCTAAGGGGTTTAGCCCATAAAATGTGGGTAGATTACTCACTATTGTGCCAATCCAACAAACTTCTCTGGTTAACCTAGCACATCTTCTTGTAGATACTTTGTACATCTGGTTCTGCCAATTCTCTAGTGCTTCTTCTGAGTCGGATGAACATGTGTTTGTTGGACAACTGAGAGGGGGGGGGTGAATCAGTTGTTACCATGCTTAAACAATTATGCTTATTTTAAACTCTTTGTAGAGAACTTAAATACAATCATAGTAATGCAAGGAAGTAAGCAATAGAACATTCAACATCATTCACACATATGAGATACACAGAGACAGATATTTCCTGAGGAAACCCATTAAGGGTAAAAACCTCTTCTTCTTTATATGATAAGTATACTTTACATTNTGTACATTATCATACTTATGAGCACCAACTCATAATGAGGCTACAACCTCTGTTTTGCAAGATGCTACTTGCTGATAGAACCAACTCTCTGTTTTCTCTAGCACCTACTAGAAGGAAGCACCAACTCCTTGGTTTCTCTAGCACCCACAAGAAGGAAGCATCAACTCCCTAAGTGTTCCAGCACCAACTGGATGGAAGCACCAACTTCCAGTCACACAGGCACCAACTTGTATAACAGAGAACAACAATTCTCCCTTGCACCACCCTGCCACCCTGGTTTCTCTGGATGCAACCAAATGGAAGCTACAACTCCCTATGTTCAAGCACCCACTTGAACCTCTGAGGAAAACATTCCTCCCTAGCACCTCCCTTCCACCCTAAAATATAAAGTTTTCTATATATAAATTTATCACAGTGATACAATATTTATCATTGGCTTACCAGGCTTATCATTGTTCTGCTAAGCTTCTCTGCTCTCTTGTATCATTGTCTCTCTGTCTGCATCTTCTTGCGATTTCTAATCTTCTATTTTTCTCTACAAGAGCACCTCAGCCTTCCTTTAATGTCTCATTGTCTTGCTGCACACATCCTTGCACTTTATGTGCTTCTACCTTTTATGCTCTGTGTGCCATGTCCATTCCATCCACCATTCCTCTTCTCTGTGTTTTAGCTGCTGCACCCTCCTCCTTCTATGCTCCTCAATCCCTCTCAACAACAACAACCCTCATCTCTTCTTTGTTCTACATACTTATTGTCTCTGTGCCCCTTGTGCCTCCTCTCTCACCATGCTTCTGCATGCTTTCTCCAGTCGAGTGCTCTGCCTGATCATCCTTGCAACTCTTCAGCTTCTCTGGCAGTTAAACCCATGCGTCCATCATCACTTGGTGTTATGCCGAGATTCCTTCGCCTGTATTGCAGTTGAGACTCTTCTTCTTCTCTATCCCAATCAAGCTCATCCCCTCTGTTGTAGTTACAGGCTTCAACGCTCTTCCATCTATCAATCGCTTCTATGAACAGTCTTCATTCCACTGGTATATGCCTTGAGACTCTTTGGCTCCTCCGGAAATCACACTGAAGTCTCTTCGAGTCCTCCTGCAGAAACCATCAGTGATTTCTAGTAGTTACAGAGCGAACTTTGAAATTGAGCCTAGCTATGTTAGCTCCTTCCACTTACGCGACCACCGGTGGTGACCACCCGCTACATCGATATTTCGGCATTTTGGCATTCGGCCTTTCGATATTCTTGTGGTGAAGAGTTATCTTGACACTCATTGTCACGATCCTTGAAACTCCGAAAAACAAGGAGCTTAGCTGAACTAGCTTCGATCATTTCGGCATTTCGCTTTTCACCACTTCGCGATTTCGCATGTCACGAGTTCCTATTGCGAGGCATCTCGACTCTCCAAGTCACAATCCCTGAAACTCTGAAAAGGAGATTAACTCTTCGAGCTCTTCTCTACAGCTCTTCGACGATGTGACCACCGGCTGTGACCACAACATTATTCAAAACTGCATTTCACAATTTCGCGTTTCGTCACTTCGGGACTCCTATGATGAAGAGTCTCAGGTCTTGGTTCCTCCATCTCCTGGTATTTGAAATTGTCCTCCTACTTTCAGGCTTTCATCGTTTCGCATTTTGCGATTCCAAGACTCCTGATGATGAAGAGTCTTGACTCTTCCAACTCCCGGTATCTGAAATTGTCCTCCTTCTTCCAGGATTTCGGCGTTTCGCATTTCGCGATTCCGGGACTCCTGATGATGAAGAGTCTTGACCCTTCCAACTCCCGGTATCCAAAACTCCGAAATGGATTTATTTCCCAGTCTGCTAAACTCTTTGTTTATGTGCCTATTTTAGGATTTCGACATTTCGCATTTCGCGATTCCGGGACTCCTGATGATGAAGATTCTTGACTCTTCCAACTCCTGGTATCCTAAACTGTCCTCCTTCCTATGGGATTTTGGCGTTTCACACTTCGCAATTCCGAGACTCCTGATGATGAAGAGTCTTGACTCTTCCAACTCCCGGTATCCAAAACTCCGAAATGGAGTTATTTCCCGGTCTACGAAACTCTTTGTTTATGTGCCTATTTCAGGATTTCAGGATTTTGGATTTCGCAACTTCGGGACTCCTGTGTTGAAGAGTCTCGACTCTTGACTTCTCAATCTCCCGGTATCTGAAACTCCGAAATGGATTTTATGCTTCTGATCTTTCCATGCAACTATCCCTGCACTACTGATCTTCCTTGCCTGCCTGTTTGCCATCAAATAATCAAGCACACTCTTGCACTCTGCGTGCACCTCTGCACTATCTCTTCTGAGCTTATGTTGTCCCTGTTTTTCGATCACTGCATACTCTGATCTTTCCATCAATGACAAGCACACCTACCTGTAAACATGCCAAAAATATCCCCCTTTGGCATTGATGGCAACCCTGAACGACTGCGCTAATCTGCTTGGACCTCCAACTGTAGCATTCGGTCTGGACCACTCCTTTTCTCCCCCTTTGACATCAATTTCAAAGAAAACATGCTCCCCTTGAGTTGTTGTAGTATTTTTAGGAGGTATCAAATATTCAATCAATACAAAACTCCTCCTAACAAGATGGACTCTCTTAGGTGTGAGACGGGATGACACCTAACTTCTGTCAGATATATTCAAATGGTGTCTTGGCTAGGGGTTTAGTAAATATGTCTACAATTTGTTCCATGGTTGGAATGTAATGGACCTAAACAACCTGACTGGTGACCTTCTCTCTCAGAAAATGGTATTTTATGGGAATATGCTTGGTCTTGGAGTGGAATACAGGATTCTTAGACACACTGATGGCACTAGTGTTATCACAATGAATTGGGATCGGTGCAACGTATTTTACCTCCAAGTCTGCAAGTGTTTGAATCATCCATAATACCTAAGTGCAACAGGTAGCAGTAGCAATGTACTCTACCTCTATAGTTGATAAAGAAATGGAACCTTGCTTTTTACTCAACCATGCTACTAGAGAATCTCCTAATAAGAACGCACCTCCACTCATGCTTTTACTTTCATCCACGCAGTTAGCCCAATCAGCATCTGAGTAGACTGATAATTGAAAATTCTGATTCTTAGGATACCATAGGCCATAGTTCATTGTTTCTTTCAAATATCTGAATATCCTTTTGACATCTAGCAAATGACTCTATTTTGGTGCAGACTGATATCTTCCTACCATCCCAACAGCATGCACTATGTATGGAAAAGATGTTGTGATGTACAGCAGACTGCCTATCATTGACCTATATGAACTTTGATCAACATCAAGTGAGTCATCATCCTTGCTTAATTTGCATCCAATAACCATAGGTGTGCCAATAGGTTTAGAATCTTCCATTTGAAATCTTTTCAACATTTCTCTTAGATATTTTTCTTGAGAAATGAACATCCCTTCAGACCTCTGAGTAATTTGCAGACCAAGAAAAAATGACATTTCACCTATCATAGACATTTCAAACTCAGACTCCATGGAAGAAGCAAACCATTGTACCAATGAATCCTTATTACRTCCGAATATGATGTCATCTACATAGACCAACACGATGAGAAAATCATTATCCTTTGTTTTGATATATAGATTGTTGTCAAATGTTCCTCTCTTGAACCCTTTGTCTTTGAGATATGTATCCAGTCTTTGATACCAGGCATGAGGGGCTTGTTTTAACCCATATAAAGCTTTCTTTATATTGCATACTAAGTCAGAGTTATCAGACAATTCAAAACCCTCTGGTTGTTCCATATAGACTTCTTCATTTAAATCTCCATTTATAAAAGCTAACTTGACATCCATTTGATAGACTTTAAACCTTTTATGACAAGCATAGGCAAGAAATATTCTGATAGCTTCTAATCTTGCTACGGGCGCAAATGTTTCATCAAAATCCAGTCCTTCTATTTCAGCATAGCCTTTATAGACCAATCTTGCTTTGTTCCTTACAACTTGTCCCTGCTCATTCAACTTATTCTTAAAAACCCATTTGGAACCAATGATATTTTTACCTTCAGCTCTATGAACCATTTCCCATGTATTGTTTTTCTCAATCTGATCAAGTTCATCATTCATTGTTTTAACCCAATGGTCATCTTTGCTAGCTTCATTAAAATTCTTGGGTTCCAGCATGGATATGAAAGCTATATGTGATTGTTCAGTGTTTTTTATTATCTTTCTCCTGGTTTGTACACCTTTGTCTTTTTCACCAATTATCTGANTTGCAGGATGATTCTTTTGAGTGATTCTGGAGGAGGAGTTTGAAGTTGTCTGCTGATTTGAGTCTGTCTGAGTATTTGTGTCTTCATCTGATTCAAAGTCTTCATTTTCTGATTCTTGGACCTGTTCATCTTCAGCTTCAGCTGTGTCCTCTGTAGAAGACTCATTTTTGTACACCTCTCTTGTTGGGATTCCTTCATCAACTTTTACGTCAATACAGTCAACCATTTTATGCAGCCTCTTATTATAGCATCTGTATCCTTTACTATTTGTACATACCCTAAGAAGATACCTTCATCAGCCCTGTCATCATATTTGTCAAGGTTCTCATCATTATTATTTATGTAACATTTACTCCCAAAGACTTTGAAGTGTTTGATTGACGCAGGTCTCCCATACCATAGTTCATAAGGTGTCTTGTCACTTTGTGGTCTGAGGTGGGCTTTGTTAAGAACATGGACTGTTGTGTGTATTGCTTCTACCCAGTAGGTTTGACCAATGTTCTTCTCATTCATCATTGACCTGGCCATTTGCTACACTATTCTGTTTTTCCTCTCAACTACTCCATTTTGTTGTAGAGTTCTTGGGATTGTGTATTCTCTCTTGATCCCATGCTTATCAAAGAATTCCTTGAAATCACTTGACATAAATTCTCCTCCTCTATCTGATCTTACTGCCTTTAACCTCTTGCCTGTTTGATTCTTAGTTAAAGCCTTAAATTTTTTAAACTTCTCAAATGCTTCAGCTTTTTCCTTGAGAAAGGCAACCCAAGTAATTATGGAGTAATCATCAATAATCAGCATGAAGTAGATTTCTTTCCCTATGCCTTCCTATCTTGATGGTCCACATAAATCCATATGAACTAGTTCGAGTGGTTTCTCTGTTGAAGTAAATCTATTGGACTTAAACTGTGTCCTGGTTAGCTTTCCTACTTGGCAGGGTTTACACATAGAATCTTGGGGCTTTGATATTCTCGGAAGATCTTTTACTGCCTCAAGATTTTTGAGCTTGATTAAGTGGTCAAATTTTATATGTCCAAGTCTCCTATGCCATAACCATCTTTCATCATACTTGCTTAAGTGGCATTCTTCTTTTTTTTCTTTTAACACATAGATATTGTTTTATGTTCTTATCCCTTTTGCAAGTAGTTGTCCTAAGTTTACAGACTTTATCTTGCAATCCTTGGACGTGAACACCACTTCACATCCTCTGTCACACATTTGACTTATACTGAGCAGATTATGTTTCAGCCCATCTACAAGTAGAACATCTTGGGCTTTTCCTTTTCCATTACTTAAACTCACCAGCCCTTTACCCTTTATTTTACCCGGAGCATCATCTCCAAAGGTTACGTTTCCTGATTTTCTTTCACTTAGAGATAGAAACTTACCTTTGTCTCCCGTCATATGATTCGAGCATCCACTATCTATATACCAAGGTTTCTTTTGTCTTTGAGCTGACAACACTCATCCACACTTGTCATTTTCTTTCTTCTTCCAAACCTTGACATTTTCAGCAGGGGAATTCAAATCTAGTTCATAGTTCCTTAAGAGACAGTCAACAGATTTATGTCCATAGTTATGACAGATGTAACATTTTGGTTCATTGAATAAAGGATCATAATGATTGTTATGCTTAACATGTGTCCTTTTCCCATCCATCAAGTGATTTGTAGTCTGTGGTGTTTTGTTACTTGGTTGTCTCATTCTTTGTTGTGGCAGATATCTATACCTTGAATGTCTTGATTGCTCATAATTTAATTTTAAAGAACAGTTTACAGCTTTATGACCAAAGTTACAACAAACGAAACAATATCCATAGAAAAAACGTTGGTACCTGGAAAATGGTTGTCTTCTTGGAACAGGTCAATTTCTTCCATGCTGATGATTTCCTTGAGCAGGGAGTGCATTATTTCTTTGTTCTACAGATTAATTCCGGCACCTTTTTCTTTACTCCTCTTGGGCAGCTGATTGTCTTCCTTTGTTTCTGCAAGTTTGATGTTGTCATTGGTTGTAGATTTGACAAACTTGATGGATTCTTTGTTTCTTGGCTGGCCACTACTTGATCCCTCTTCATAACCCAAACCAGTTTTCAGCTTTGGATTCCTTTGTTGATTCATAATGGTGGCTAATCCTTCTGAGGCGTTGATACTTCACAGATTTTGATGATACAAGGCTTGAAACTTCTCCAACTCTTTCCTAGTTTCAACTACTTCTTCTTCCAAAGCTTTACATCTTGCCTTCTTTTCTGATAACTGTTGTTTCAGAATGTCCTCGATTTTCTTTGCCTCTTCTATTTCTACTTTTGGCAGGGCAAAGTCTTCATCAGGCCGTTTACTATCTTTCACGAACTGTAACAGCAATTGTTTTTGTTTTGTGTTCTTAATTTTGAGTCTGTCAATCTCTTCCAATGCACTGATCAGTTCTCCTTCCATATCAACCACAGCTTCTTCTTCATTAGCCTCACTTCTTGTGCTTTAATTATCATAATCCTCTTTGGCCATGAGTATGAAGTCATTTAGTTTATCTTCAATAGAGGAGTCATTGTCTTCATCATCTGAAGGATCATCATTATTGTTTACACAAAGACATTTCTTTTTAAAATTATTCTCTTTAACGGAATTTTTGTGTTTGTGCTTCTCCTCATCATCACATGTCTAATCATTTCTTTTGTGAGGACATTTATTTGCAAAATGACCTATCTTACCACAGTTGAAACATTTGAAAGGCAGTTTACCTTTGTATTTTCCTGATCCCTTCTTCAATCTCTTCACAAATTTTGCTTCAATTTCATCAGGCTCTGAATCCTCATTCTCATCTGCCTTAAATGATGCTTCTATGGAGGTGGGTTTATCTTTAACTATTATCATTTCATATGCAATCAATGTTCCTAGAAGTTGATCAAACTCCAAGGTTTTTAGATCATTAAGTTCTTCTATAGCAGAGACCTTCGGGTTGAACCTATCTGGTAGAGATCTCAAAATTTTCTGAACTAAAGAAGGTTCCTCAATTTTTTCACCAAGTGCTTTCATTGCATTTACAAGTTCTTCAACTCTCAGAAAGTATTTTCCAATAGTTTCATCTTCTATCATCTTCAGCTGTTCAAATTGTACTCTATAGATTTGAAGCTTAGTGTCCTTTACCTTCTCATTAGCTTCATAACTTCTAATGAGTTTGTCCCACATTTCTTTGATAGTTCCTAGGTGCATAATTTTTACGAATTTTTCTTCTGCAAGCCCACTTAAGATAGCATTCATAGCTTTAGCGTTGAAGCAAAATTCTAGCTTGTCATCCTTATTAGTTAGTACAACTGGATTTACATAACCAGTATCTACCACATCCCAGACATCTACACCTAAAGCCATTATGTAGGTTCTCATTCTAACTTTCCAGAAGGCAAAGTTTGTTCCATTGAACAGAGGGGCCTTATTGGTTGAATTTCCTTCATGGCTTGACAT
>ML787014.1:21787-89368 GCA_009831015.1 Picea engelmannii | reverse complement strand
AATTCTTGGTTTTGTCAAAAGATCCCTCAACCAAGGAAGAGGTTCCTAACTGGTTCTAAACATAACTCAAGTGGTTAGCCTCTTCCCAACCTATATAAGCAAGCTCTATGGTGAGGAGAGAGGGGGAATTACATAGGTGAAACTTATAATCTTGGAGGAAATTTGCAGTCAGCTAGAGAAGAACCATCAGTGCAGTTGCTGCCATCCAGTTTGTGGATCTTTCAGGCAAGGGTTAGACGAAGAGGACCTGACGAAGCTGTCACATTCACATCTACGATTGTAAATACTGCTGTCGTTATTCTCATTAATATGACACGCTTGGCCTGTTTCTTTCTAGTTTGTGTCTGATGCTACATGAACTTATCATTCGGTGATAGATCTATTTTCAAGCTAATGTCAATAGAGTAGGAAGTGGTTGTACTCTGTTTTGTCCGCAGACCTCAGCGAGGAGCAAAGGATTGGAGCGCAACTCGGAGCGTGCAGGGACAAACGTCGGTTAAGAGGTACTTCTGTTACTCTTCCTTCTCATGCATTAGGCTTAGATAGATTCGAAAGAAATTCAGTGTCCATGATAAGCACTTTTCTGTCTATTGTTAAGGTCAAACCTTAGAGGTCGATCTACTTGTCCGCATGCAGATTTTCCTACAACAGGAAGCACCAACTCCCTGGTTTCTCTAGCACCCACTAGAAGGAAGCATAAACTCCCAAAGTGTTCCAACACCAACTGGATGGAAGCACCAACTTCCAGTCACACAGGCACCAACCTGTATAACAGAGAACAACAGTTCTCCCTTGCACCACCCTGCCACCCTGGTTTCTCTGGCTGGAACCATATGGAAGCTACAACTCCCTGTGTTCATGCACCCACTTGAACCTCTAAGGACAACAGTCCTCCCTAGCACCTCCCTTCCACCCTGAAATATAAATTTTACTATATATAAATTTATCACAATGATACAATATTTATCATTGGCTTACCATGCTTATCACTATTTTGCTAAGTTGCTCTACTCTCCTGTATCATTGTCTCTCTGTCTGCGTCTTCTTGCGATTTTTGATCTTCTGTTTTTCTCTACAAGAGCACCTCAGCCTTCCTTTAATGTCTCACTGTCTTGTTGCACACATCCTTGCGCTTTATGTGCTTCTGCTTTTATGCTCTATGCGCCATGTCCATTCCATGCACCATTCCTCTTCTCTGTGTTTCATCTGTTGCACCCTCCTCCTTCTATGCTCCTCAATCCCTCTCAACAACAGCAACCCTCATCTCTTCTTTTTTCTACATACTTATCATCTATGAGCCCCTTATGCCTCCTCTCTCGCCATGCTTCTGCATGCTTTCTCCAGTCGAGTGCTATGCTTGATCATCCTTGCAACTCTTCAACTTCTCTGGCAGTTAAACCCATGCGTCCATCATCATTGGGTGTTATGCCGAGATTCCTTTGCCTGTCTTGCAGTTGAGACTCTTCATCTTCTCTGTCACAGTCGAGCTCATCCCCTCTGTTGTAGTTACAGGCTTCAACACTCTTCCATCTGTCAATCACCTCTATGAAAAGTCTTCATTCCACTGGAAGATGCCTTGAGACTCTTCAGTTCCTGTGGTAATCACACTGGAGTCTCTTCGAGTCCTCTGGCAGAAACCATCATTGATTTCTAGAAGTTATAGAGCGAAACTTGAAATGGAGCCTAGCTATGCTAGTTCCTTCCACTTACGCGACCACCAACGGTGACCACCGGCTACATTGATATTTCAGCATTTCGGCATTCAACCTTTCGATATTCTTGTGGTGAAGAGTTATCTTGACACTCATTGTCGCGATCCCCGAAACTCTGAAAAACAAGGAGCTTAGTTGGACTAGCTTCGATCATTTCAGCATTTCGCTTTTCGCCACTTCGTGATTTTGAATGTCGTGAGTTCCTATTGCGAGGCATCTAGACTCTCCAAGTCACGATCCCCGAAACTCTAAAAAAGGAGTTTAACTCTTCGAGCTCTTCTCTACATCTCTTCGACGATGTGACCACCGGCTATGACCATAGCCTTATTCAAAACTGCATTTCGTAATTTTGCGTTTCGGCACTTCGGGACTCCTATGATGAAGAGTCTCGGGTCTTAGTTCCTCCATCTCCCGGTATCCGAAACTGTCCTCCTACTTTCGGGATTTCATCATTTCGCATTTCGCGATTCTGGGACTCTTGATGATGAAGAGTCTTGACTCTTCCAAATCCTGGTATCTGAAACTGTCCTCCTTCTTCCAGGATTTTAGCGTTTCGCATTTCGTGATTCCGGGATTCCTGATGATGAAGAGTCTTGACTCTTCCAACTCCCAGTATCTGAAACTCCGAAATGGATTTATTTCCCAGTCTGTGAAACTCTTTGTTTATTTGCCTATTTCGGGATTTCAGCGTTTCGCATTTCACGATTCTGGCACTCCTAATGATGAAGAGTCTTGACTCTTCCACCTCCCGGTATCCGAAACTATCCTCCTTCTTCCAGGATTTCGGCGTTTCTCATTTCGCGATTCCTCGACTCCTGAAGATGAAGAGTCTTGACTCTTCCAACTCCCAGTATCTGAAACTCCAAAATGGAGTTATTTCCCGGTCTACGAAACTCTTTGTTTATGTGCCTATTTTGGGATTTTGGGATTTCGGATTTCGCAACTCCAGGACTCCTGTGTTGAAGAGTCTCGACTCTTGACTTTTGAATCTCCCAGTATTCGAAACTCTGAAATGGAGTTTACACTTCTCATATTTCCATGCAACTATCCTTGCGTTGTTGATCTTCCTTGCCTGCTTGTTTGCCATCAAATAAACAAGCACACTCTTGAACTCTTTGTGCACCTCTGCACTATCTCTTATGAGCTTACGTTGTCCCTTTTTTTCCATCATTGCATACTCTAATATTGCCATCAATGACAAGCACACCTACTTGTAAACATGCCAACAGTGTTGTCACTTCGCCAGCTCAGATTTTCGTCAGCTGTAGGGTTGATATAATCCTGTTGTCTGGTTGTTAATTTGTAGATGTTTTCTAATTAAAATGTGTGGTCCTCTTCTCTGATGGGTTCTATGTATCATGGACCTTCATCTGGATCTAAAGGTGCAACGACTCTAAGGCCAGCTTTCTCAAATGTCATGCGTCTTTTCTTTAAATCAACAACAGTGAAATTGTCGAAGGCCCAATGAATTCCTAACAATGCAGGGTAAGGGTAGATATCATCAACAATTTCAATTACCTCAAAATATGCAAAGGTTCTTACCCCATCGATGTCCACTAGGACATGCTCTAATCGTCCAAATGGGCTGACAGCTTATTGATTATCCATGCGAAGCCTGATAGGGGAATATATCAACTTGGGTTTTCTCATCAGTGCCCAAGTCTACTTCATCATGACATTGACTTCTGACCCTAAGTCGAGGACCACATAGTCTATCTCATACTCTCCTATCTGAGCATTCAAGTGTAGTTCTTTATTTGTCCTTCTCCTTTTTCCAATTTGGTGCACTACTCTATTAAGTAAGGGATCTATTTTTCTGAGTTCATACTGCTTGATTAAATCTTGTAATTCTTGGACAACGCCTTTATCTTGAATCAACTTAACACAAGTGTGCAAGAATTCCATGACCTCTTTCCCTTTTGTTGGTGATGCAGATGGATCAAATGCCTGAGGCATGCCGTATTCTTTGATTTATGGTTGTCTCTTTGATGAATATCCTTGATTTCCTTTGAACTCCTTTCTTGCCTCCTTGAATATATGTCTTTCTTTCTTAGCATCAAATGTTGGGGTCTTTTATGTAGCTTTCCTGACTCCATGGTCATTTTCAGTCTTTCCTTGGGATGGTCTGTCTTCCCCTATAGTAGCACCTCCTCGAGTAATAATAGTGACTCTAGGTTTTGCTCCGTGAGGTTCAGCATATATCAGTTGTACTTGTGGGTTCTGTTGGGGTCCTCGTCTTTCCTGAAGTTTAGCCAACAGCATAGGGCATTCTTCTATGACATGCTCAAAGGAATTACAGTAACTACAAGTTGTGTAGGGATTCTGACAATCCCTTGCTAAATGTCCTGGCTGCATGCAGTTGTAACATATTATTTGTCCTCGGCCTCGGCCCATACCTCCTCCTCCTCTGTAGCCACCGCGAGGAGTGAAATTTCCTCTCCCCGGAAAGTTGTACTACGGAGTGTTTCCTTCTTGTTGTACTTCGCCTTGAATCTTGTATATGTCTCTCGACCTTTCATGCATGAGATCGTAAGATCTACAATCTCGATCATCATGCCCCACTGATTTACAGAATGTACAATAAAATTGTGTGGATGTCTGGACATACTTCTGCATGTAGTAGCACTCACCTGGGTGATGCCTATTTCTGCATACATTGCACCAGGGTAGGTTAACTTGCTTTAAGGGGCTCGGTGCCCCTTATGCCAAGTACTCATGAAATAAGGGACAGTGTTCCTTATCATGGCCTTCAGATCTGCATATTACACATCAGATATCTTCCCTTTTGTCTTTTCCCTTATCTTTCTTCATATCCTCGACCTGTAAAGACAAACTAGTTAGTTGGCTCATGATCTAGCTAATGCCTAAGCTAGATTCTCCCATTGGTGTTGATTCAAGCTTCATGGCGATCTCTTAAGCTTCCGCCTGAGATGCAATCTTCTATTGCATCAAAGGGATTCTTATGTGTGGTAATAGCGTAGCGATGAACCACTCTTTGTTCTGTTCGTCGGGGATCTGGAAAGTTAATCGGCCCGTCAAGGTCTTGAATCTCTGTTCGAACTCCCTGTTATCAGACTAATCGGTAGGTGCGGACACTAACTGATCTCCCTAGATCCACCTAGATCTAGAACAAAACACACCAGAACATGACGCTTTCCTTAAGTTTTAGATATTGAATTTACTAACTAAAGAGGGATGAGTGACATACCATTTAAATGTCGCTTCCTCTCACCATCGCCATCCTAGCTCCATTCCAATGCTCATACAATGATGAAACTACAAAAGAACACAACCAACCAAAGTGATAGTAATAGCATAAACTCAATATAACCTATGTATGTGATCAAGGAATCATACAATAAAACACAACAATATTTATAGGAAAGAATCATATTACTGTATCATATTAAATGTGAAAGAGAGATTACAACCATGGCCTTGATGTCGTAAGGTCCCTTCCAACTGTCCTTCGTTCCCCACACACTTTCACTCCAAGAATTCTGAGAGCATAGATCTGATAATATTCACAATCTATCTTGACAAAGGCAAAACTCAAAACCACTATAACCAAGCTAATAATTCCAAGCCAAATCCAACTTAGCCCATCCCAAAAGCTCCAAAAGCTAACTTTCTCCATGAGAGCTCCTCTCCTTTTATAAGTTGAAGAGGATAAGGTGAGGAGGTTAGGATGATCCCACTAAATCATGAAAGTGAGTAAGATCCAAACCATTCGGATGCCACCTCACCTTGGAAGTTTTTCCTTCTAGAAGATTCGAGAAAACACTCGTTTTTCCCACTTGTAAGCATTCTTGCACCCTGCCTATAGAGAAACCTTCGAACCTCTCGCAACCCAGCTATGGTGCAACCTGTGAGAATCAGACATTCTCGCACCCTGCCTATATAGCAACCTACGAACTTCCTTTTTATAGGGTTTTTCCAAAGGAAAATGCAACTTCTTTTCTCAAGAAAAGTTCTTCTCCCTTCTCTCTTCAGGAACTCAGGCCACTGACCCCTCTGAAGGCAACAAATAGGTTTACATCATTAATGGTCATAGGGATGACGAAAATAATGTGTAACACTCCCAAACAGGTTCTACTACCTTTTGTTTAATCTCGTTTAGTTCTGTAATACATTGTGACTACGACTTAGGTTTCTTAAACTCTACGATCAGTGCATTCTTGATCTCATTTAGGGGCTTAGGTTGTGCCAGTCCTTGGACAAGCTTCATATACCAGCTTAGTGTGTGGTCCTTTAGTGTAGTTTTGAATTGGGTTCTCTTGATGGATTCATCGGTGATAACTTTTAATATTCCATACAGCCTCACACAGAAACCAATGTTGATCTAGATCTTCAGATCCATATCCTCTAAAGATAGGGAGTCTCATTTCATCTGCCATATCGCTGACTAGGGTTCTTGTCTAAGTAGATGTTGGGCTACTAGTAACAGTACTCTAAAGACTCTGGTGGTTCTGACTATTTTGACTGCTAGGTATTGTTGAGACAACACGAGGATTAACGTTACTTACTTCAATAGTTCGCGCAGTTCCTGAGGTTTCTGGCTCGATTTGGCATAGTTCTTCAGCTTCCCTTCTTTTGTTCTGGTGGGCTCTGGATGCTCTTCATTGGTTAGATCTACCTCTTCTCCACTATAGAAACCTTCTTCTCCGTAGTTTTTCTTAAACAAATTCTCAAGGTGAACTCCTCGGAATACTTTCCCACTATGCGTATGTCTTGCTTCTGTGTCGTTGTCCGAGATATTGAACATTAGCCTTTTTAGGTCCAATCAATCTACTGTATCTTCAAGATGTGGTTTTCATGCAAGAGAATCTTGATTCTTAGCTTCAGGAAGTGCAAAAATTTTCCCATGGTTCCTTTGAAAAAGTATCTCTTGGCTTGGCTATATGATTATGTTTTGTCAACAGCAAACTCAGTGATATACCCTCCGATGGTACTATCAAACTAGTGATCTACTGCTCTGGATACAGCATTGTCGACTCTCTTGACCTTCTAGATCAATGTTGGTGTCCAAACCATAGGAGGTCTAGATCTGATTTCAAACTGTGTGTCAGCTAACCTAGCCAACCACTCGTGTATCTCCTGATGGATTCCTCCAAACAAGATCTCGTGAATGTCAGTGAAGATGTATCTTTATAGCCAATCTTCAGTGCTTATTTTAGGGTTCTTGTTCTAGGCTTCAACGAATTCCTTCTCTTGATCCTCTATCCACTTCTGGATCTCTATCTTCGACAGGAACCACCTTGACATTCCCTTAAAAAGATTCATGTCCCGGCAACATAACCATTTGTTGGCACAAGGGCAGACCCAGGGTTCAGCTCCAAGAGTGCACCAACATGCCCTAGCTACTGACCCTTTCGGCATCACTTGTGAAGCAGATGCAGTCTCACCCAAAGCAGCTATGAGGGGGTTGCAAGATAGAGATGTCTACAACCAGGGGAGTATCGAGTGGTTCTTATTACAACAACAACATAACATGCATCTATCATTCAACTAGCTAGATCTATCCTTAACAACTATAAATCTGATCTAATACAATAATGTAGATAACAATATAACAACATCAGAGCTCAAAGCATCAATCACACACACAACAACAGATGTACGTGGTTCACTCTCTCTCTAGGGCTACGTCCATAGAATTGTGCTTATTATATTTTAGGATAAATATTACAGTTCTGATCTGTGCTCTTGGCCAGCAGATTCTCTCTCTCCATCTCTCTTTCTCTCTCCCTTCCTGCGTAGATCAGAACTGATCTTCGCACCCAGCTGAAGATCTTACAATACCAGAAGGCTCTCTCTCTCAGCACTTCTCTCACCCATAATACAATATTCTCCCAATGAACAATGATCAATAATAAGACTCAGCTACCATACCCCCCTGACCTAGTCCTCTCGACCTCTATTTATACATTACAATCCCTCCCCGACAACCTCAGGTCGAAACCTAGGTGTCAAAACCCTAATTACCAAAACCCTAGGTGTCTACAACCCTAGTTCAACTTGACCCATTCTTTCCGGGCTTCGCCAGCCTGTCTTTCCTTCTTCATCTCGCGGTGCTCCAAGGCATCTAATGTTGGCTTTTTCCACTTCCTAAGTCATCCTCGATCCATCTTCCTTGTTGATCTCTCATCCTCGATCTCCTCATCCAACGACTTACTTTTCCACACTTCGCTCCATCTTTTCTGTTCTTTAGCTCAATTCGACCCAGTGACAGTCGCTGTGTCTCCCGTGAAGCTCGCTTTTTACCTTTTCTTCCTCATTCTTCGCTTCCTTCCATAACCAAGGGCCAACACCCATCGTCTCCAACACATTGGGTCAATATTAGAGATTTCATAGTACCTTGGAATCCACATGCATTAATGGTATATCTCCTTGTTGTCAATCATGGGGATTCATCAATGCCTCTTGATTGATGAATCTTGCAGGTGACTCGACATCAACACATCTATTCATACATGTCAATATGCACTAAGGTACTTTAGCACTCTTTTTCATTAAATGTGATTTTCTTCATGTTGGTTAACGACATACCTTAATGGTCACAATCCAATGATTTATTTGCATGCTCGACACTGGCACATTTATTCACATGATAAGAATTGTACCTTCGGTGGGTAGCAATTGAAGACTATCTGATTTTACGGTATCAATAGTAGCTTGCAACAGTTCATTTCCTTGTTCTAAAATATTCCATTTTAGATTCAGTTTTCATATCCCCAACTTTCATGTTTTTAGTTCTCTTCTATTATCAGTGGCTCTCAGTCCTGATATATTTCATATTCATACTTATCCTTTCAATATCAGCTTCAATATTTGTAATTTTAGTAGTTACAGGCAGTCCAATAACCATTGAGCAGTCTTCTAACCATTGTCTTATGTAGTTGCAAGACCCCCGTATCAGTTACAGGACGACTTGTAGCTTATCAAATTGAATTTTTTCCATCATTTGTAGGCTATCATCTCGACATGAAAGGGTATGGAGTTTCCCAAGTAGACCTAGTTCCTTCTCTTCACCATTCTACAGGTCGACATTAGCAACATCATCCATTTGTCTTCCTTTATACAAATAGTAAATCTCAAACACCAGCAATGTCATCATCTCTTCTATAATAGCATTTAGCAATTTAGGGTTCAACAACAAGTGTTCAGTAATTTCCTGAGCACAACATAATGAAACAAAAGTCCAAGGGTTCCTTTCTCTTCTCCATTCTAGCATGCATCATGAGGTAAACTTGAGGTAATAAGGCAACTTTTGATTTTTTCTGGTTTATTAAAAACATGGGAAATTTAGTTTGTATTTTTTTATGATCTCATTCATATAACATATGTTTTTATCCCATTCCATGTATTGTATAATCCCACTTAGTAAACCTATATTCTACCCATATCCCACTTAACCATCCTATAACCTACCCATATCCCATATCTGTATACACTACCCTTATCTATTCCCTCATTATATATATATATATATCTTTCGACCATTGTTTTTCATGATTTCTCTACCACACATGATCGTCGCCTCATCCAGGAATGATCATTACATCGAATAACTGATTCTTATACTCATTATCCATTTCGTTTGACCCCGCTTATTTTGAATCACTACCTAGATTCTAAATAAGCTATAATTTTTCATACTTTGTTTTCCAAACTCCCGAAATAATTGTTCCCTGTTGGTAGTGCAAATCGTTTGAAACAGAGTGCCCTTGCATACTCTCCTATGTTTGGAATTGTGGAAGTATGGGGAATCTTGGCATAGTAAGACAAGAGCAATGGTCTCTGAGAGAGCTCAAGGCATACCCTGAGTATAGTGCTAGCAAACCTATCCTCAAATTTGCATGTTGGTTGCCATTTCTCAGAAAATTCAAGGGGTATGATACCTTTGTAACCAAGGCATTTGCAGAATAATGGAAATGTGGCTCGTAAGGGAGATCTAGTGCTTGTTGTCTTTGAGGAAACATTGGTTTGAGCTACAGGACTCCCATGAATAGGGGAACGGTGGTTCAAAAATAAACAAGTGGATCAAGGGGTTTGAGATCGATTCTTATGCTCGATGGGATAGAATTTAGATTGAAAAAGGGGGCACCTCAAGTATGGATTGAAAATAAGTGGATACTCTCTTGTTTGTGCTCCATAAGGTTATCACCTATGAAGGATGATATGATGTTGATTTTCTTTACCGTATATGCTTTCTATTACATTTTGAAGTTGATAATCATTTAAATTTTCCATTTTATTTCTTTCAAAGCCTAGGTAGAATGGCTAAGCATGTGCAGGAGAACCCTAATAATGTTAATCGAAGCCTATATCGCCAAATCTTGATTAAAATCTTAATCGTTGAAGAATTAAATGACAAGGGAGATGATTGGGATGCATTCCTAACACAGAATGGGTTTGTTTCCAAAGAGAATCTATCTAAGAAAATAACCTGAGAAGTTGTCACTGTTCCTGATGATGAAAATGATAAAAATAACCATGAAGGACTCAACTCCCATGGAGCTGAGGACTTCACTATTCATGACAAAAACCTTGAAAAGAATCCTTTGAAAAAGAAGCATCGAAGATGTGCCCCTATCGCACCAACCACTACCACTCCCATAACACTATTCATTACCACTCTTGTAGCACCATTTGTTACCACCCCTATTGCACTAGTCATTCCAGTCAGGGTTACGATGAGTATGGAAAAATGGAATTTAAATGTAAAGACCCCAATGCTCGATACTCCTTGTTCGTTGAAAAATCCAATTCTCCTACACCCTGAACCTACACCTACTAAACATAGTGGTATTCAACAACCTAAACCCTCAATTCCATTGTTTAATAAGTATCGAAAGGAACCCTCTCATCCTAAAACACTTGTATGTCCATCCCTTCACTATGTTAGCCCATCTACATGTGTACCTCGTGACATGGATGAAACCAAAAACTATTATGAGCCTATGAAGGAGGTATTCTCCCCAATTACCAAGTCAATCTCTTCTAGGTTGGAATGGAAGGATCAATGAATTGACATATTGAAGGTCGAGGTTGTAGAATTCAAAATTCTAGATAAGTATATTAAAGAGGAGAATACAGCCTTGAAGGACAGATGTGCTCAAGTGAGGAGAGAAGTTGATAGGTTGACATCAAAGAATGTGAAATTTCATAATATTAGTGAGAAAAAACACATATAGATTGAGACCCTTCAATTCCATACCAAGGCCTTAGGAAGAAAATGCAAGGCAGCAAAGGGAAGAAAGACACCCAGTGTCAATATCTCTATTGTCACTACCTCTTGACCAGTGAAGAATTGATAATTTTTTGTCAAATTTTGAGGACTTTCCTATAATATCACCTGTTACATTTATGGTTGCATGTTTTGTTTGCACGGGGACATGCAAAACCATAGGCGTGGAGAAGATGTTTGGCCTCCAAATTGATGCCATTTTCACTGTCATTGAACCCCTTTTGACCCCTCAAAACCACATTGTTCACCATAATCATCACTCTTTATGTTATAAAGGTCATTCAAAGGCTCCTAAGGTAATCTCAGTGGTTTATTAGTGTTTTCCCATCATTTTTGATGAATTAGAATGATTAAAAAAAAAATTGTTACTAATGATGGTTGGTTAAGTTCAAGTCAACCCACATAGAGGTTTGGTAACCCACATCGTTGTCTGTCATACTTCCATGGTTTAAGCAGGGAAACCGAGACCTAGGTTTTCTCCGTAGCAACTTTGGCATGCTTCTAATCTCCTCGCATTGGTTCTAGAACGAGAAGGGAAAGCGCTACCTGCATTCAAATATCACAGTCAACCCTCTTCTCCAAATCAACATGCCAACAATAAATCATATTGAGGATGAAATTAGGAGATATACTCATGCATTTCATGTCATGAGAATATCTTATGAATGAATTCAAAGCTATATTTGCACCTCTAGTTCTAATTATATCACCTGTTGTGATTTCCTCCATGTAATCGATGAGCCCAATGCGTAAGAACAGGGATCTGATAAGAGTCGTTGTGTGTATATTTGGAAATGATGTTGTATTTAAATTGACGGTTTTGAGCAATGTAATGTTAACATGGTAATATAAAATAGATACGTAGACTATTAGTGCTCATACTTTGAGACCAAAAACTATTGTATTGATTTGTACCATCGAGATTGCTTAATGAATATGTTGGTGTTTTGAAGCTCAATTCATGGTTCCATTTGATCTAGTTTTGTAATCGTTTTAGCAATGGGATGCCAATTGGGAGGGCCCACCAATTTGGATTTCGTTGCCTTGTACAATTAGAGTATGATTGTGAGTGTATTTCCTCTATTTCATTTAGTTTTTTTTTTCGTTTGTTTTATGTAATTAATTTTGTGGGCATTTATGCTTTGGTAGTGTTTAGTGTGTCATCTTGTCAATAGATTTCGTTTGAGTTGGAATTATGTTATATACACAGCCCTACAACCATTTCAAGTTCAATATTTGAATACATCATAAGTATGGCTTTGTTCTCATACTATTTTGTTTTGTAGACAACATCTATGTTTTTGAGTTTGATTGAGTAATAATCCAAGTATAACTTGAATAATTACATTACATTTTTTCTTTATAATTGCATTATGTTTCCACTCATAATTCGAAATAACTTTGCTAATTTTGAATCACGGGGTTGTATCATTCAGGATTCCAAATTTAGTATTACAGAGTTTGAGTTTGCTAATACAAATTTGATTTGAAAATGTGTGTATGGATCGATCCTTATTTATTCCATTCCTTTTCTTCATTCCTTTAGTTTGGTAATTGAATTTCTTTGATTATATGTAGCATATATCTCATTGGAGTTTAAATGATAAATTGAGTTTGTTTCATTGTAATGAATGATGGGTAAATCTCAGTGCAAGATTTATAACATGATCCTGTAAAACTCTTTATTTTTAACTTTGAGTCCTTTTTGCAATTGCCAAGTGTATGAATATATTAAATCCTTCATAAATCTTCTATATATGCTCTATTTGTTTTTTCAATCACAATAACATTGTCACTTGAAGGTAGGAATGATATTTTCTCTAAGAATTGCATACATGAACACTCAAGAAGTGCTTGAGTGAGATTGTAGCCTGTGCCAGCAAAGCACTTTCTTGTTTTGGTGCCCAATGAACGAGTTTTGTGTTATTTGTTAGGAGAATAGTTTCATTTCATTAAATTGAGAATGTTCTTTTTAATATATTAGGTGGTCATTCTTATCCTAGTCCCTGCACATACAGTGTTGGCATTTCTAAGAATACATCCAAAAGATATATCTATGTGGAAGATATGTGTGTGCCAAAGATATATATGTTTAACAATATTTTGTAAGTTAATGTTTATTGATTATGAACTTTTACATGTTGTTAAGGCGACATTCAATTCTAGTATCAAGGAAACTATCATTTTTTAAGCTGGACATGCATAAAAGCAATTTGTTCACCTTATATAATATTTTTTTATAATAAACATTGTTACTTAAAATAAATTCGACTAAGTATCGAGAATTAGTGTCGAAAACATAGAAAATGAAATTGGCATAAATCAGTCAATTATCATGCAAATTACATCCTTGGTCAGAATCTGATCAATGGAACTATTAGAAGTGTAGAGTTGTGAATTGTCGGAGTGTCGCATGATGAGTGATATGGATTATCTGCAGAAGGGTTCAAATTAGATTAGGTGTTGGTTGTGCGGGGCATATGCTTGTGCGGAGGTCCAGAAGATATATTTTTGTAGACGATATGTCTGTTCCAAAGGCATATCTATGTAGAATATATGTTTGTTTAACAATATTTTATCAGTTAATGTTTGTTGATTATTAACTTTTACAGGTTCCTAGGGTGACATTCGGTGACAACATCAAGGAAACTAACATATTTTTTAAATTAAACATATGCATAAAATCATTTTATTGAATTTATATACTTTATGTCGCTTAAAGTAAATCCAACTAAGTATCGAGAATTAGTGGCAAAAACTTAGAAAATAAATTTTCCATAATCAGTAAGTTACTATTCAAATTACATCATTGCTCAAAATCTATGCAATGGAACTATTAGAAGTACGGAATTTCCAAGTGTGGGATTGCGGGAGGATCAGTGATATGAATTATTAACACAAGTGTTCAAGTTAAACTAAGTGTTGGTTGTGCGGGGCATATGTCTGTGTGGACATCTGAACGATATATTTATATAGACGATATGTTTGTGCCAAAGATATATCTATGCAGGCAATATGTCTTTGTTGAAGATATATTTGTGTCAAAGATATATATGTGCAAACGATATGTCTCTGTCGAAGATATAACTATGTCGAAGGTATATATGTTTAAAAATATTTTTTAAGGTAATGTTTGTTGATTATCAACTTTTACAAGTTGTTGGCGCGACATTCAATACTAGCATCAAGCTTATGTTACCTTTTCAGTTATTTGTTTTAATTTTCATTATTTATCTCTTGTGTTCAGAACTCTACCCATTTGGCTTCCCAGAATTCTAACGTGCATATACTTTGCATTATTTCCCAACCATCCTAACTTCTAAACCCTTTACATTTTTTATTGCATATACTAATATTCCCAATGAACACTTCACTTATTCGCATTGCTTCTGGCATATGCTAACCTCCACATTGAACACTTCACGTATTTACTAAGTTTTCTTCAACATTGAACACTTTACCTTTTTTCCTATTTTTTACAAAGTTTTATATGCAAAATGTTTTCACTGCAAAGACTTCATATTGCTTGCCACATATGATATCCTTTCCATTGAACGTTTCACTTATTTACTAATGTGGAGTGTGGAGTTGCAGAAAGTATCTTTCCAAAGCACACTCTGTACATATGGTCATGGCAAAACGCTACGCACAGCTTGAAAAATGGATAAGTAAAATATTAAAGTTAAAATTATGACCATTAATCTAGAATATTTTCTAAGCTAAACATATGTATAAAAGGATTTTGATCACTCTATATACTTATATTTTATAATAAACATTGTTACTAAAAATAAACTCAACTCAACAATATTTTTTAAGTTAAAGATATGCATAAAAGTATTTTGTTTACTTTATATACTTATTTTTTATAATAAACATTATTACTTAAAATAAATTCAACTAAGTATAGAGAGTTAGTAGTCGAATCTTTGAAAATGAAATTGTCACAAATGAGTCGTTTATCATGCAAATTACATTGTTGATCACAATCTATCCTATGGAATTATTAGTTCAAGTGTGGAGTTGCAAAGTGCGGGAGTTGCAAAGTGTGGGACTACAGGAGGATGGGTGATATGAATTAACTGCACAAAGGTTCAAATTAAACTAATTTTTGCTTATTCTCAGTCATCCTAACTTCCAAACAATTTACGTTGCTTCTTGCATATGCTAACCTTCCCAAAGAACACTTCACTTATTCACTTTGCTTCCCACATATGCTCACCTCCGCATTGAATACTTCAATTATTTACTAATTTTTCTTCGACATTGAACACTTTACCTTTTTTCCTATTCTTACAAAGTGCCTTCAATATATAAATTGTTACTCCAATAAAACATTGAACTTCAAGAAGACAATTTTTTTTTCCATTCAAAACATCAACAAAGTTGAAAAATTAGCAAGAACCTTGTTCAAAACAACAAAAAATATCCTCCAAAGAGCGAAAAAGATGCTCCAAACTTTTGCTTAGGGGCTCCACATATGCACAAATATGAAATAAACGAGTGAATAAAAATATGTAAAATGTTTTCATTTTATATACTTTTTCTTTATAATAAACATTGTTACTTAAAACATATTCAACTAAGTATCGAGAGTTAGTAGTCGAATCTTTGAAAATGAAATTGGCATAAATGAGTCGGATATCATGCAAATTACATTGTTGGTCACAATTTGTCCTATGGAACTATTGGAAGTGCGGAGTTGCAAAGTGCAGGACTACGGGAGGATGAGTGATATGAATTATCTGCACAAGGGTTCAAATTAGACTAAGTCTTGCATGTTCATGGGATATGTCTGTGTGGATCTACAGAAGATATATATATGGGGACGATGTGTATGTGACGAACAAATATATGTGTGGAATTCATACATGTTTAACAATATTTTTAGTAAAGCATATGCATAAAAGCATTGTGTGAACTATTGAAAGTGTGGAGTTGTGAAGCGTAGGAGTGAGGGAGGATGAGTGATATGAATTATCCGCACAAGGCTTCAAATTAGACTAAGTGTTGGTTGTGAGGGAGATATTCATGTGTGGACGTGTAGGGGATTTGTCTTGTTTTCCATAATTCTAACATGCAGATACTTTGCACTGGATCTTATTGATCCTAATCTCCAAACACTTTACATTGCTTCTTGCATATGCTAACCTCCCCATTGAACATTCCACTTATTTACATTGTTTCTTTCATATGCTAACCTCTGTATTCAACACTTCACTTATTTACTAGGTTTTTTTCCACATTGAGCATTTCACCTTTTTGTTTATTTTTACAAAGTCTTATGCAAAATGTTTTCACTGCAAACACTTTACATTGCTCCCCACATATGTTAACTTTCTCATTAAACATTTCACTTATTTACTAATGCAGAAGGTGGAGGTGTAGAAGATATATCCATGTAGAGTGGAGTGCGTAATGCGAATATATCATCTTAGCAAAATGCCCCACACAACTTGAAAAATGAATAAATAGATATTAAAATTAAAATTATGGTCATTAATCAACAATTTTTTTAGTTAAAGATATGCATAGAAGCACTTTGTCCACTTTATATACTTGTTTTTCATAATAAACATTGTTACTTAAAATAAAATCAAGTCAACAATAGTTTTTTACATAAACATATGCATATAAACATTTGTTCACTTTATATACTTTATATAGTTATTTGTTTATAATAAACATTGTTACCTAAAACAATTTCAAGTGAACAATATTTTTTAAGTTAAACATATGCATAAAAGCCATTTGTTCACTTTATATACTTATTATTTATAATAAACATTGTTACTTAAAATAAAATCAACTATGTATTGAGAGTTTGTGGTGGAATCTTAGCAAATTAATCTGCCATAAATGAGTTGGTTATCTTGCAAATTACATTGTTTGACAATACTTGTATGTTTGGCAATACTTTTTAAGTTAAGTATATGCATAGAAGCATTTTGTTCACTTTATATATTTATTTTTTAATACATGTATATACGTAAAAGCATTGAGATATCTAAAAAGTTAAAAGACGTTTGTGTTAATGTTTGTTGGTTACCAAATTTTACAGGTTGATGGAGCGATATTCAATGTAACATCAAGGCTATCTTATCTCTTCTGCCAAGAACTTTACCCACTTTGCTTCCTGCAATTCTAATGTGTGGATATCTTGCATTAGTCCTTGTTCATCCTAACCTCCAAATACTTTACATTGTTTTGTGCATATGCTAATGTCCTCAGTGAAGACTTCACTTATTTACATTGTTTCACGCATATGCTAACCTTCCCATTGAACACTTCGGTTATTTACTAAGTTTTACTCCATATTGAACACATTGAACAAAGTTTCATGCTAAATGGTTTCACTGCAAACACTTTGCATTGTTTCCCACATATACTAATGTCCCTATTGAACATTTGAATTATTTACTAAGTTTTCCTCCACATTGGACACTTTACTTATTCACTTATTTTTACAAATTTTTATGCTAAATGTTGTTACTTGTTTCTACTTTACTCTTATCATTGTCTTCTTTGCATAAACAATAATATTATTCTTGTTTATTATATGAATTATCTTTTAGAAAAGACTATTCATTTCCTATGCATTTAGCTATATTAAGTCACATTGTTCAACGTATATTTCCCAACTACTTTGGTAGGGATTACACTGCCATGCAACTCTTGTTTAAGTTTTGTTTTTTTATTTTTTTATTTTTTTTTTAAGTTTTTTAAAGTTTTTAATATGTTTTTTATAAAATAAGTTTTTTTTATGTTTCTTTTTTATATAACTTTATTTTGTATTAAGTTTTTTAATGTTTGTTTATATATATATATATATATATATATATATATATATATATATATATATATATATATATATATATATATATATATATATATATATATATATATATATAATTTAAATTTGTTTTAAGCTATTTTTTTGTTTTATTCTTACAAGTGTATTTGATATATAACAAATTTTTAAAGTGTTTATTTAATCCTTTTAAAGTTTTTTTTAATTTCTTTTTATTGATTTTAAAATTTCTTTTCTACAAAGTTTTGCTTATAAAAAAATTAAAATTTTGTTTGCATTTGATTTTTGGTTATTTTAGTGTTTTTAATGGAATGTTTTTTTAAAACAACAACAAAGTTTTTTTTAAGGGTTTTTAAAATTATTTTAAGGAAAGAATAATGTTGGAGTAAGTGCAAGTATGGCAATTTTGATCGTAAATATGGAGAGTTTGATTGTAACAATGACAATTTTGTAGACAATGGTTTTAAAAAGTTGGAATTTTAAGTCCTAAATAAAAAAAGGTTGTTATGTTTTGCAACTCTTTTTGATTCAAGGGTTGATTTTAAGATTTTAGTTGCAATGGTACAAGTTGTTAAGATTATGGTTTCAAACATATTGTAATTTTCTTCTCAAAAAACAAGAAAAAATAGTATTGCTCATAGCACCACTTTTCTAATTGTAATTTTGACCCCAAAAAGGTAAAAGGTTTGCAACTAGTAGTACCACTTTTCGATTCAATGGTTGATTTTAAATATTTTGTTACCAACATTAAGGATCATGGTTGCAAAAGGTTGTAATTTTTAACCCTGCTCCCCCCCCCAAAAAAAAAATACAAAGGGCGCTACTAGCAGCACCATGTTTTGAAATGAGGGTAAAAACATCCACCAAATGCAGCCTCCAAGAAAACGAGAACTATGGAGGGTTCTCGTCAAGTTGGTTACTATGTTTTGAAGTGTTACATAAGGTAGGTGATAATGCCTACATACTCAATCTACCTCCATATATGTGCATTTATTTAGTAGTGAATGTGCAAAATCTAAAAATATAGGAGCCTTCCCTATTAGAATGAGACTCTAACATGCAAGTCTTACCTACCAAAGAGAACTTAGCATCTGAAGCTCGCATAGAGTTAGCTAAGGATATAGCTTTTCAAAAGAAGTCTGGAACAAATATATGGGGGTAGCATGAACTATGGCAAGTTGAGATGAAAGGAAAACTTCCAAGCAAGGCCAAGTGGTACTCCATGGAGAAGGTAGAGGAAAAATTCCCTCACCTCCTTTATTTAAATATTTTGGGGATCAAAATCCTCTCAAAATGGGGAGGTATGATTGAAAATGGGTTATTATATAATTAGTCATCTACTTTGGTACTTTTCGAATGGAGAAATTCAAGTTATTGGCTTGTAGGACCCATTTTAGGGGTAGGTCCTATTATGGTGGTTTGAGGTATTGAAACTTCTAAAACCTGTTTGAGGCATTAAAAGAATTTTTTTGGTTCAAAACATCATGAACATATTTCATAGTCTCTCAATATTATTCTTCACATCGAGAGCTCTCCAAAAACACAAAAGTCATCTGAATCGGAGTTCATATGAGGAAGTTATGCTTCCCACAATTTGACCTATGTTGTTGACAACCATAGTACCAAGTGGATGCCACACCAATTCCCATTACTCGCACATGTGGATCTAGCCACATGTGGAATTTCAGGAAGATTCTAGAGGGTCCAACCCTTAATCGGGAGTTGAGGCATTCAAAAACCCTAACCCTAATGTAACAACCCTAGCTAAATGATTGCTTAAGATTTACCAAGTATAATTAACTAAATAATTAATTGTCCTAAAGTGTATTAGTTAAATAATGATTATTTATTAATAATATTAATTAATTAATTACTTATTGTTTAATATATGTTGATTAATTAGTTAATTGATTGATTAACACATTTAATGTTTAGGGTAAAGAATTAAATGCTTAATAACTTTTAAATCATAATTATAAAACTTTACGTATGCAGGGGGATGAAGCAATTAATGGAGGGATAAGGTATTAAATGGAGGGATAAGGTGGGTGGAATTAAAGGAGGGTAGGAGGCGGTGAATGGAAGGGTATAGGAAGGGGAGAGGCATTCAGAAAAAAGGGGGGGACTTTTGGAAATTTAGGGAGAGGAAGCATATTGGAGATTAGAGAGATTGTATTCCCTGGCTGGTATTTTCTGGTTTTGGAGTTTGGGGGTGGACTGTTACAGGGGTGCACCAGGTTGCTAGGATTTTTGGGCTCATGGGCCAGGAATCCTCACGGAATCCTTGAGCTAGGGAGCCAGACAGGCTCTGTTCCTAGCTGGCAGGGAGGAAGATTCGGTTTTGGGCAGAGTTCGGGTAGAGCAGTGGAGAGGACAACTGGAGATTGAGGAATTAGCATCAGACAGAGGTATGAATTTCATGAATTTGTTGTGTTTTGTGGTTGTTAATTAAATTTACTTTTATGCTGTTAATTAATTTAATTTTATGTTGAATAATAAATGATTATACGTTGATGATTGAATTGTATAGGATATAATTTCTTCATTCTTAAATTTTAGTTTGTATTTTATAAGGATCTGTGGGGACAGAGACCTTACACATGGTATCAAAGCTTCAGTTTGAAGCACTGGAGCCTTAAGGGCCTACCTGCCCATCTACCCAACTTAGGAATGGAACTGTACCCACCCAGAAATTTAAACAACCCTAAATAATCTGTATATATATATATATATTGAAAGCAGTCCAGTGGCCCTAAAACCCTTAATTAGATATAAATCTAGTCCAAGCTCCAGCTCCCCCTAACCTGCAAGCCAATCCATCATCTATTATAAAATAATGTAAAACATATAATAAAAAAAATAAGGTGTAGGAAGAATAGATAATGAATATATAAAAAAAAAATACTCTTGTTTGACGTTGATGATGCTGGAACTGCCAAAAAACTTTACTTCTAGAAGAGGAATATGGAAATACACCAAGCCTGGAGCAGATTCAGACTGTGTTGATGGGCTGCTTTTGTAGTTTTTATGCAATTTGGCAAAGGTCTCTTTGAACCAACCTTGTTGAGAAGCTTTTATCCAACCATAGCCAGTAATGTTAGGATTCATTGAGTAGTCTCCACTGTCTAAAAATATAGATTCAGAACGCTTTTACCCTCGTGCTTTGAACCTTTCATCCCCTTTACTTCCAGATTATAATTTCCAAAACCATCGATCTTCTTTCCATGAGAATTGACTTTGGAGAGAGTGTACTCCATAGGAACAATGTGTTTCATAACTTGTTTTCAAGTTAAAGTCGATTCTTGGGCATGGTTCCCCAAAACAGCTGCCCATGGAAGTTTGGCAGATATTGCAGGTTCAAATGCTGCCTTCAGAGAAGTTGCAACATCTTTAGCATCCGCTCCATATATATTATCTTCTGTGAAAACAATAAAATCTGGTTTCTCTGCTTTAATCATTCTCTTGACAAAATCAGTAGTATTGAGATCTGAACATGTGGAAATTTGACTAGGCAACACGTCCTCACATTTCGTGCTTTGACCATCTGCATAATGCATATATGCTACCTGCAAAATTTTGAACTTCCCAATAGTGCTCTTAAATCGGAGAGGAGGCAGGGGCACTGATTTGGCTTTGGCTGTTGAAACCACCCAAGCAGTAGTAGCGAAAAGGATAATGAATAAGAAAGCCTTCGCCTACAGAGAATGAGAATGCTCAAGTGCAGCCATGACATGAAATGAGTGCCCACGAAGTGTAGTGAGCAAGTGAGTCGTTATGGTATGAGAACCCCTATTGGAAGATTATACGATGAGCTACGAGTTTCCAAGCATCAACAGAAATAGATCAGCATCAAACCCAAGCTTCATTTAGAACGATATGGAAAAATGTACTTATAACCAAACCCATGTGCCATATCTATATAACAAACCCTATTTGAAAACCTATGAAGATAACCAAAGCCCATGGACTCTGGTAAAAATGCATGTGAGACAAAGATACATTTTTTTTTCAAAACAACAAAACCAGGCCCGTAGGCACCAAAGGCCACAAACGAAACTAGCGCCCATGGACCAGCGCCTAACACAAGCTAGAATCGAACCACAAGCCACTACACAATGTAAAAATCAAAGCCAAATCACATGGAGAAGGAGCCCACCGAGGGCAGTCATAGTGCTCTACGCGACATGCCACTATTGAGCTCACAGCCACAACAAAAAAACCAGAACCCAACCACCAGCGCCAGCGCTCAAACCACGTGCAAACCACCGAGGAGCTAGGTCTACATGTGTAACGCGTCAAACCCAAAACCCAAAACCTAGAGCCCAAGCACACTAGCGCCAAACACACAATACAGCACCAAAGCGAACAGCCATGAGGAGGAGCCCACAAGAACCAAGAAAAATGCACAAGTGCCAGCCCCATCACAAGCAAACGCACAAGCACCAGCCCCATCACAAGCAAATGCACAAGCGCCAAACCAAGTCTGTGAGCTCAATCTAAGAACCCAACACAACACAAATCACCAAAGTCAAGACCAAGCGCCCAACCGCATGTAGCGTCCATGAAACAAAGGCTCTGCACCACACACAGAACACCAAGGAAGAGCCGCGAAGGAGTATTGCGAACACAACAAAAAATATATATATATATAAATTTATACATATATAATACCTTGTAAAAAAAGCAAAAAAAAATATTAATGAAGGAGATTCTTAACAAGCGCCAAGCCACGAGGAAAGACAACGAGGCAGCATTATTTTGAACTATGATACCAGTGGCCGATAGCCAGGAGAGTAGAGCTTTCACAAAGGCCCAAATAGCCAACGTGCCAAACTGAACAGCACTATACCTACCTCATGTACAAAGACTATGCGCCAAGCCACGAAAGAGGAGCTCGTGAGGGCATAGTTGCAGCCCGCAGGCCTTTGCCAAGCCACGAGAGAGGAGCCTCCAACCATCACCGTAACCCTGGCCACACTTGCAGAGTGAGAGAGGCGGCAAAAGAGCGCAGCGTTATGAGAACGAGTATAGGGTTAAGCTTAGGTATGGAAGGCGCTGGAGGAAGCAAGGGGGTAACACGTGGATCACATGCGAGGTCTAATTTATTACCTGCGAGGTAAGTTTTTTTTTATATTTATTTGTTTCTTTTATTTATCAATTAAATTTTTTTTTAATTTCAATTATTCAAAAAATATATATAATAAACAATTCTGATAGTTTAAATAAATTAAATGAATTGGGTTTTTATTTTAATTTAGGGATTTAAAATTTAAATTAATTAATTTGAATTGGATAAAAAAAAAAAGGGAATATAATAATAATAATATAAATATATATATATATATATATATATATATATATATATATATATATATATATATATAAAGTAAAAAAAAAAATTGAAATGTTTTGGGGTCCATGGGTTTTGAACCCACGACCACCCACCAAGCCCAAGCCTTAAGAAATGACCAAACACCAACGCGCCACACATGAGTCGTTACAAAATAAATTCATATATATAAATAGATTAATGATCAATAGTCATAAAGTACTATCCCAAAGTATAATCTCCAATTGTCTAAGTTAACCAAGAGTGCTCATTTTATTCCGGTTAGAGACACTTACGATGTCACTGATGTGGCACGTGTGTTTGTAAGTGAGGTAATCCGTTTGCATGGGATACCTAAGAAGATCATTTCAGATAGGGACTCCAGATTCACTTCTAGGTTTTGGACAAGTTTGCAGTCAGCATTGGGGACTCAATTGAACTTAAGCATAGCTTATCATCCTGAAACAGATGGGCAAACTGAGAGAGTAAATCAGATCATGGAAGACATGCTTAGGATGTATGTCATGGATAATCAAACCCATTGGGAGAAGTACCTACCTTTGGTAGAGTTTGCCTACAACAACAGTTTTCATAGCTCCATCGGAATGCCACCCTACGAAGCTTTGTATGGAAGGCCATGCAAAACGGCATTGAGTTGGGATAGATTAGAAGACCGAGTAACAGTTGGGCCAGAATTGATTCAAGAGATGGAGGAACAGGTGATTCAGATTAGGCAGAGACTAAAGGAAGCACAGGATAGGCAGAAAAGTTATGCGGATGCACACAGAGACCTTACACCTAACCATAGATGGTTATTAAGAATATTAAACATTAGGCCACTAGGAAAGGAAGAGATTTCATTCCTATTATATTTTTTCATTGTTCTATATTTGAGCATAGCAAGGGAGTGGGATATTGGAGCAAAGCAAAAAAATTATAAGACCATGTAGCAACCATATAGGCCAAAGTGTCAATAGAAACTCCATAGTGAGTTCACTTTTCTTTGTATTTGCATTGAATATCTAAGAAGAAAAGAGCAAGGCATAGTCCTCACCTTCTAGCTAGGTTTTCCCATATTGAGTTTCCGAGAGTACATCTTGTGTTTATTATGTAGATGGTGTGTTATTTTCTTTAGCTTCTTTCGTTATAGTCTTATCTCATTTCAATATTTTGTGTGCTAAGCTCATAATATTAAATCTTAATCCTAAGTAAAACATTACATAACAAAGAGTTTGCCAAAACTTATAAGATATGTTGTGACGAATTGTTTTGATGGAAATTTCCATAATAATGTAAAAATCAAACGAAATCCATTTTACACACACATCGATACAAACAATTAAAAATTTGGTGTTTTAATCAAAAACTCAATTCTCTATATCCCCTAATAATAAGAAAAACAATACTATAAAACTTAGTATATCCTTAAAATTAAGCATTCTCCTAAAACCAAATTAATTATCATGTAACACAATAAAGAATTTACTAGATCATGCCAAGGATACTATTGATCCAAAAAAGAAGAAAGGTGTATATTCAATACCTTGTTCTTGTGGCAAACAGTACATCGGGGAAATTGGGAGATCAGTTAAAATAAGATTAAGTAAACATTGTGTAGACATGAGGCACAGCAGAATTCAGAAATCAACCTTGGTTGAACATTCCCATAATATAGGTCACCATATATGCATAGAAGATGCAAAGATCATTGCAAGAATAGATCACTATAGAAAAAGAAAGATACGTGAGACTATGGAAATCGAATTAAATGAGAACAATTTGAACAGAGATAAAAGTCTAAAACTAAGCAAAACATGGAAACGTGTTCTTCAAAAACTAAAAATTAACAATAATAACCCTAATCACTATATGACCAACTGACATCTTTAAATAAGCTTATTATTATCAATATTTTACATTAAACAAACCATTCACTTGATCTATTAAAACTCCTATGGATGGTCCCTACTACTTTGGGATTGAGTAGTTTCTCAAAACTAACGCAGTCTCTATTGTGATATCAATAAAATGTTATCTCATATTTTATGTATTATGTATTTTCATAAAAATTTGGGCCATATGCTTCAAATTAGGCCCTAAGATATAGTTAGTCTTCAATCCTATCAAAAAGGCCTTAATCCAACCATAGAATGGATATTTAACTCCATAAGTTAACAACCCACTAAAAATGGGCCCCGTAAAGTGCCATAAAAATCTTTAAAATATGTTAATTAACCATATAAATAAGTTTAAGGTTTAATAAGTGAATAATTATGAAAATCAAGGTTGAGTATGGTGTGTTTTAATTCCTAAAGTGGGAAAACCCCTTTTAGGATATAAATAGCCCTCTCACTAGTGTATTTTCATCATCGTTCACACTTAATATGTGTCTCATCCTTTTGGACCAAAGGTCACATTCTTACACAAAACAATGGTGGTCTCACATATTTGTTCTAAAGGTTTGCATCTCATTTTTAACCATCCACATTTTGAGTTAAAGGTTGACTGTGAATGTTATTAGTAATATCTTGCATTTCATTTGTGAACTTTCTTTTTTTTAACGGTTATTAGTAATATCTTGCATTTCATTTGTCAAATTTCATTTTTTTGGGGGAAGTAAAAAGTTATTATATTAGTCATACATTGAGTTAGTTAGTTGTGTATTAGATATTAGGTATAAAAAGAAAAAGATTAAACATTTTGTCTTTGTGTATTAGATATTAGGTATAAAAAGAAAAAGATTAAACATTTTGTATTTATGGCATTTTGATGTTTGTTATTATCAAAATTTAATCAATTGTTTTTATTAAAATTGCAATTTTGAATTGATGAAATTATTGTTTTTAATGTAAAATGGATTTAGCATCTTCAAATGCCCTTAGTACAACTGGATTTTATAATGTTAACATCTGATATTTGTAATTACATCAATCCAAAATTATTCATGTTGAATTTTAAACAAAAAAGGGCAATTTCCTTTCCACTATTTTGAGTCGTCGAAAAAAAAATCAATTTGTAAAAATTTACTTTAGAAAAAGAAAATGAACTCGTCTAAAAAAAATTGTGTGTCCACTTATTAAATATTCATTGCATTTATCAAGGTATTTATAATGTTTTTCTACATTTGTATAGATTTGTTTTTTAAGCCTTTTAAAGTGATCAAAAGATTAAAAAAACACCACTAACAATCATGTGTGTTACTATTATCAAGAATATTTTTAAGGAAAGAAAAAAAACTTAAATTAAAAACTAAATGATACATAATGTAGATTATTTTTTAAAAAAGGTCAATCATTGTCAATTAACGACCATGGTTGTCTAGATTAATGATATAATAAATGTTGGCAAATCGATGGTTAACTATCATTAACTGTAATTGATGATGATGATGGTTATTAACATTTACTAAGACCAACATTGATCTATTGGACCATTTAAAAAAGGTAAGGAATTACTTGGTTTCCTTTAAAATTTTATTTATGTGCTTGAAAATCTTTAAGAGAAGCATTCTTAAATCCTCATAGTTTTGATGAGTTAAAAGGTGAGAAAAGTCGGTATTGTAACATATATTTTGAAATTTAGATTTAATGTAGGTGTACGTGGGGCATTCTAAGAGAAAGTGGTTTTCATCTACAACCCTCTTAGTGCCACAAAGGTGACAAATTATTTTTTCCCATGATGTTTTAAGAATTATCCAACGCTCTATTTCACTATAGAGCTCGTGAGAGTTTGTTCTTATTTTAGAAATTTTATCATTTTCTTCTTTACGCTAGTTAAAAAAATAGATGTTTTTGATCTTTTAGATTAGGGTCGATCACCTCCTTATAGTATCTTGAGTTTCTCTTATCCTTTAATTCTTTATCACGCCACAATTTCTCTTTAAAATTTAGATGTAATAACATTTTTAATATTATCATTATTATGCAAAATGACCTCTTCCTCAATACCCCAATGATTTAGCCAAGACTTAGCATATTTATGTCATTCGTGCTTAATTCACAGGTAGTTTTGACTGTATTTTGAAGAAACCTTAGGGAGTCTATTGTCTTCCATGTTGTTTATTTTGTTCTTGTATATAGTACCTAATCATAGTCATGCTCTCAATGGAGGAAAGACTCTTGTTTATAAGGAGGATACCACAGGGTGTATTGTCATTATTAAAATTATAAGTTATAAAATGTTTTTGGATTTGCTTTATCTTTCTTCGTGATTCTCTAGAGATGTTGCAGTGCCAAACTTCACAACCATATAAGATAACAAGAGTGACGAGAGTATCAACAAGGATTTTCCTCTTATACCATATCCAAAGGTTCGTTGAGTTGCAATTATTTTCAAGTTCATAATAAGTTTCCACCCTCCATTTATCCTTTCCTCAATGCTATAGTTCTAGTTGAGCTTCTGATGAAAATCGATTCTGAGATATTTGTATGAAGTCACTTCCTCCAAGATGTTATTTTTATATATGAAATTAGTAAGAGATTTTTTGGATTTGATTATCACAACCTTTGTTTTGTGAGTGTGAATAGTCATATGCATACTAGAGAAAAAATCCTTGAGAATCTTTAGTTTCTTATCGAGATCATAGAGACTCCTCTTTGTAAGAACAATATTGTCAACATAAAGAAGAAGGATGGTGACTATTCTATGTAGAGGCATGCCAATAGATCTTGCTTCTTCCAAGCAACCCTCTAACTTGACAATAATGCTCTCATATAGTCTTATTCGTGATAGTTATCAACTCAAAAGGAACTTTTAGCTCTTGTAATCTATTTCAAAGGTTAGTTATGGGCATTGTATCAAATGCTTTTCTAAATTCAATGAAGCACCATATGATATTATATTTATTAATGTGATTTGCAATGATCCTGAGTGTAAAAACGTTGTCCATAGTTGAGTGATAATTCCTAAATCCATCTTGGCCTTTATCTCTTTTTCCAAGGATTTTTAGTCATACATTGATCTTCTTTACCAAAATAATTTCATGTAACTTCGCTAAAAGATGGTTTGTTAAGCCCTAAATAGTGGCTCATTACCCCTTAATTGGGGCATATTACATTAGTAATGTTATTTTATTTATGTCGGCTTGAGTCCATTAGTTGTAATTGTACCTCCTAGTCTCCTATATATACCAAGGAGACATTTTCATTTGGAATCATCTTGTATTTGGAAATTTATGTGGGGTATAAGGAGGTTGCCCCATCGAAGAGGCTTATTACCTGAAATTATTTCTTTTTCAAGGCGTTGAGTACTTATTCTAAGGTTTTTCTATGCTATATTGATATTTGGTTATTAACATATGGTATCAGAGCTCAAGGTCTTGGGGTTTCGCTTCTACATATGAGACACCTTGTAATTTTCGCTATAAAAAAATTTATACGATGTTTCAGAATGAACCCTTTGGAGGATATTTATTAGATGGATCAAGGTATGTTGGGTTAAAATTTCAGATCTTGAGGCCTTATACTTTAGGAGATACATCATGTGTAAGATAGGGTTCTGGAATCATCCTGAATTGATTCATCATGGAATTTTTGCTATAAAAAAATTTATGTAATGTTTCAGACCCTTAAATATAGAGAATATTCACGAAAATTATTAAGTTATCTGGGATAAAAAATTTATATTCTGGGTCATCTTATATTTGTAGATACACCCTATGGAAGCTAGGGTATTTGACTAGTCCTATTGACTAGTCTGAAGCAGGTGTTCCAGGTAAAACAATCATAAATTCTTCCTAGAGTATACAAATTAAGTGAGACCAGTTGCATTGGATAGTGGACAGTCTGTAATATTTTTGGTACAAGTTTCATAATTTTATATCAATTATTTTGTGTGGGTCATGCTATACAAGTGATATCTCCTGTAAAGGCCAAAAATCAGCAATCTGTGGGGAAGTTACCATAAATTCCACTTGGCACATCCAATTTTGATCAGACCTGTGGCATTGCAGAGAAGAAATATCAGAGAACTACAAAAAAGAAAATTTCATACCCAGAAGGGACGAAATTTTGGAGATACAATAAAAGAAATATTGTCTAGCAGAACCACCTCAAAATCAAGGTTTAAAGTGATACTTGGTCAACATGCCACACAAAAAAGGGAACTTCTACACCAAATAAGCCTCCAGACGGTCCTACTTGGACTCTCGATTAAGGTGAAGAAATGCGTAGGGACATAAATGATTTACAAAAGAAGACAGTAACAAAAGATGAACTACAAGGGATGATGGATTCAATGGAAGATAAGTTGGAGGCAATAATGGATACTAAGATGGATTGTTTAAAAAGGGATTGAAAGTTTTCCTAATAGAGAGGACACCTGAAAGTGAAAATGTATCCCATGAAATTCATGATGAAGACACAAGGAAGATGAATCAAGAATGGAGAAACTCTAACTTTGGGTTGAAGACCAGCCACCTTCCTAAGATCGATATGAGGAAGTTTGATGGCAAGGACCCAATCACATGGATACTTCAGATGGTGCAATTCTTTGATCTACGTAATGTGCCACATACACAAAAGGTACGAACTGCTTCTTTATATTTATAAGCCAATCAATTTGTGTGGTATCGATGGCTTTGTTCTCACAAATCACTCATCACTTGGACAATTTTCATGGAAGAAATGATAGCACACTATGAGGATACAAGGAGCAATACCTTCTTTAGCCAATTGATAAATCTCAAGAAAAAGGGTTCAGTTATAGAGCACATTGAGAACTTCCAAAGATTGAATATAAAGGTAACAGATATTCTAGATGAGCACTTGATTGATGTATTCATAGTAACTTTAAGGGATAACATTCAACATGAGGTTCGTGTTTGGGAACCCAAATCATTAGAGAATGCATTTAGGGTGGCAAGAAATGTTGAAAGTAAAAATATGGCTATGGCTACTAGAAGTACCACTCCTAACATCTATTGAGAGAATAATGTTGCTTCTTCTAAAACACCTCAACCTATAAGGTTGACACCTCAACAATTGGAGGAAAGAAAAGCAAAAGGTTTATGTTTTAATTGTGACAGCGAGTACAATAAGGGACATAAGTGTGGTGAGAAGAAATTATTCTACATAGATTGTGAAGAGGAAGAAGAACAATAACAAGAACAAGAACCATCTAAAGATGAAAATGTAGACGTGGTTTCTTCTGAAGAGTTGACTCCCACAATATCGTGTAATGCATTGGATGGATTTATCACTCCTCAAACCCTCAAGATCGAAGGATATATCAAACAAAAAAGGTAATAGTCCTAATTGATTCTGGTAGTACTCATAATTTCATTCATTATAAATTAGCCAAAGCTCTCAATTTCTTTGTATATCCAGCACCAAAGTTTCAAGTAATGATTGCAGATGGAGGAACTATCAATTGCTCAAGAAAATGAAATAAGATCAATATTACTATGGGGGAATATGTAATGAGTAGTCCAATGATTTTTATACCCATGGGTGGTGTTGATTTCATACTAGGAATCCAATGGTTACAATCATTAGGAACAGTGGCTTTTAATTTTCAAGAACTTTTCATAAAATTTCCATTGGAAGGAAAAGAAATTGAGTTAAGAGTAATCACAGGGAAACCCAGTAAGGTGATAAGCTCCAATGGCATGACAAAATTATTGAAAAGGGGGCATCAAGGTGTAATTGCACAACTATGCTCATTATATGTTCAAACATCTAAGCCATCTATTCCCCTAGATATCCAAGGGATCATTGATGAGCATTCCAAATTATTTGAAGATATTCCCAAAGGTCTTCCACCCACTCGAAATCATGATCATGATATTCACCTAATTCCTGGGACTGTTCCTCCTAACAGCAGGCCATACAGATACCCTTATGCCCAGAAGAGTGAAATTGAGCGCATGGTTGAAGAAATGTTAGAGGCTGGCATTACTAGACCTAGCCAAAGTTCTTACTCTACACCAATGGTAATGGTATTCAAGAAAGATGGCTCATGGTGTATGTGTCCAGATTATAGAGAGCTCAACAAGATCACTATTAAAGATAAGTTTCCCATTCTCGTCATTGATGAATTTTTAGATGAACTACATGGAGCAATCTATTTCACAGATTTGGATCTATGTTCAGGGTATCATCAGATTAGAATGAAGGAAGAAGATATCCCAAAAACAACATTAGGAACTCATGAAGACCATTATGAATTTTTGGTCATGCCTTTTGGCCTTAGAAATGCACCTTCCACATTCCAAGGGTTGATGAATTCCATTTTCAAGCCCTTTCTTCGAAAATTTGTGTTAGTATTTTTTGATGATATACTAATCTATAGCAAGTCTTGGGAGGATCATGTGTGACATGTTGACAAGGTGTTAAAACTACTAAAGGAGCAACAACTATATGTCAAACCATCCAAATGTTTCTTTGGGGTGAAGGAGGTAGATTGTTTGGGTCATATTGTATCTCATGAAGGTGTCAAGGTAGACCCTAACAAGATTAAGGCCATGATAGACTAGCCGATTCCCAAAACATTGAAGAATCTTAGAGGATTTTTGGGTTTGACAGGTTACTACCATAGGTTTGTTCGGCACTATGAAAGAATAGCAGCACCTTTAATGGCACTAACTAAGAAGGATGCATTTTCATGGACTCCAGAGGCAACTAAAGCTTATGAACAACTTAAAGAGGTGATGTGCAAAGCTCCTTTCTTGACCACTCCAGACTTCACAAAAACCTTTATTGTGGAATGTGATGCCTCGGGAAATGGAATTGATGTTGTCCTAATGCAAGAGGAAGGCCCTTGGCTTTTGAAAGTTAGCCACTCAAGGGAAAGGACTTACACAAACCCATTTATGAGAAGGAAATGATGGAAATACTATATTCATTGAAGAAATGTTGCCCTTACCTAATAGGTAGGCACTTCAAGGTCAAAACAGATCATGATAGTCTTAAATACTTCTTGGAACAAAGACTATCTTCAGAAGAACAACCAAAATGGGTGACCAAGATATTGGGTTATGATTTTGAAATCGTCTATAAAAAAGGGAAGCAAAATGTTGTCGTAGATGCACTCTCAAGAAAGGATGAAGAGGTTGAGGCCTTTCTCTATGCTATCTCAATCATCAAACCTGATTGGATAATAGAAACAAGGGATGGATGGAAGAATGACGAAAAAGTGTGGAATCTCATTCAAAGGTTGCAACAGGATTCCAGTGCATCAGATACATTTACATGGAAAAATGATTCACTATGGTACAAAGATCGCTTATATTTATGTAAGAACTCCCAACTCAAAGAAAAGGTACTATTGGAATTGCACACCTCTCCAGTAGGAGGACACTCGGGATTTTTGAAAACCTACCATAGGGTCAAGAAGGAATTTTTTTGGGATGGCCTTAAAACTGATGTTCAAAGGTTTGTAGCAGAATGTTTGGTTTGCCAACAAAATAAGGTGGAAACAATTAAGACCCCGGGTCTTTTACAACTGTTAGCCATCCCAAGTCAGCGTTGGGAGGAGGTTTCCATGGATTTCATCACAGGGTTACCGAAGTCTAAAGGAAAGAGTGTCATCATGGTGATTGTTGATAAATTGACCAATTACACACACTTTTGTGCACTCTCTCATCCCTTCAAATCCTACCCAGTTGCCACCACATTCATGGAGACGGTTCAAAAGCTACATGGAAGCCCAAAGATTAATGTAAGTGACAGAGATCCCATCTTCACTGGACATTTTTGGACAAAATTATTTTCTTGGTTGGGTACTCAATTGGCTCATTGCTCATCCTATCATCCTCAATCTGATGGGCAAACCGAGATAGTGAACAAATGTATGGAAGGCTACCTTTTTTGCTTTGTCTCTGATAAACAAACACAATGGTTCAAATGGTTACCCTTGGAAAAATGGTGGTATAACACTTCCTTTCATACTACAACAAAAATGACACCATTTATGGCACTCTATGGATACCGTCCTCCTTCCATCACTTCTTCTCTAAAAGAAAAGTCTAATGTTAAAGCAGTGGAAGATTACATCGAGCATCAACAACAAGTTCTCCAAATCTTAAAGGACAACCCGACCATGGCACAGAATCGCATGAAACAACAAGCAGATCAACATCGTAGTGAAAGAAGTTTGGAAGTAGGGGATTGGGTGTTTTTAAGACTACATCCATACAAACAGATGTCCCTCAAGCAAGCCAAGAAGGATAATAAATTATCACCAAAGTACTATGGGCCTTATAAGGTGTTGCAAAATATTGGTACTATGGCATACAAATTGGAGTTTCCTGCATCTTCACGAGTATGCCCAGTATTCTGTGTTTCATGCTTAAAGAAGGTTATAGGTGACAAGATCCCAGTTCAAACTATATTTCTAGAACTTGACGAGGAAGGAAAAATCATATTGGAGCCTGAAGCCATCACTAACACAAGAATTCGTCAGCTGAGGAATAGATCCATTTCAGAGTATCTCATTAAATGGAGGAAACTACCGGTTGAAGATTCCACTTGGGAAGATGAGTCTTTTATACAGAAGCATCCAGAGTTACTCAAGCATTACAGACAACACTTGTCTCAAGGAGAGGCGCATGTTAAGCCCTAAATAGTGGTTCATTACCCCTTAATTGGGGCATATTACATTAGTAATGTTATTTTATTTATGTCAGCTTGAGTCCATTAGTTGTAATTGTACCTCATAGTTTCCTATATATACCAAGGAGACATTTTCATTTGGAATCATCTTGTATTTGGACATTTATGTGGGGTATAAGGAGGTTTCCCCCTCGAAGAGGCTTACTACCTGAAATATTCTCTTTTTCAAGGTGTTGAGTACTTATTCTGAGGTTTTTCTATGCTATATTGATATTTGGTTCTTAACATGGCTAATCATAATGATCCTATAATTAGAGGGATTGTTTTTATCCTCACTTTTAAAAATAGTAACAATGAGGCTTTGAGCCTATGGTTTAGGGAAACCCTGCTTGTTAGCACCAGGAATCACCCTTAGATTGTTAATAGTGTAATCCTAGTACCCATTTGAGCATCAAAATGAATGGATAGATGTTAAACTTTGACAATGGATCAAACTGATACGGTATGAGACTCACTCCAACTCATAAAATGAACAAAAGCTATGATCCAACAAGAAATGGCTAAGACAACCTCCAATCAACATATATTTAACAAAAATGAACAGAAGAAAGTGTAGAGGAACACTAAAATAAACTAGACAATCTCACTTCCAGCTCAATTGACTAACTTATGAGGAAATTTCTTAAGCCAGGAACCTCGTAATTCTGAAATACAAAGTACTTAAATGGAGAAACTTCACAACAGTATGCAACAAACATTTTACTGCACATTCCTATAAAATAAATTGTAGGTGAATCATTCATGAACATCACTCCATTAAAGTAGAATATAAAGAACAAGTTGAAAAGAACACAAGATGATTTTCAATTGCATTAAAAAACCTCAAATCCAGATACATAGAGTCTGAAACTTTTAAAATGAAAACAAGAGTACTAGCCTCAATTTCTCATCACTTGAACCCTTTCATCATCAAAACAACTCGGATATATAGTCTATCCCTCTATGCCTACTCTAAGGAATTGGATATGAAATAGTTACATAGGATGCCCCTTATCTTAGGAGTTCATTGAAAAAGTTACAACATAACACATTACTGACTCCTAATTTCTAGGATGTTGTCTAAGGTAATTAATGTATACAAAACACATCCTGCTACATGGTAAGATGATGGAACATATGTCCCATTCGTCCCCCCCTGAGTCTTTGGAGGATGTTTGTTCTAGTTGGCACTCGAATGAACATCCATTCTTGTTGATTGTGCAGTTTTGCAGTGTTCTGGCAAAGTTCGCTGCAAAAACACATCCTTCAGCACTTTCGCAACGAATTGGTAAACTCGCTGCAAAATATTTGTTCTTGACTATCTCCAACCTCCAACCTTTTTTTATCTATGTGCAAGTTGTTCAATGGTTTTGGCCCCTACCTCTAATGTCATTAGCTATGCCACATTTACTTCATGTTCCAAAAACCAATTTGAGAGGAAAAACTCTAAAAGCCTAGTTGTTATCCATAATTGTTAGTATGTTGTCAAAATTAGGGTTTCACATTTATTTATCAATTTCAAAATATGAGTAGACCTTAAAAACCAAAATAGATATTCCTTGAGTGTTTCTAAGTCATTCCACTTCCACTTGAGCCAACACATCCAAATTTCTCTTTGCATCTTCTTCCTTTAACTGATGCAACTATTCTTTCAATGTCATATTCTCTGCATGCAAAACCCTTTTTTGTCTATAAAAATTATTTACTTTCTTGTGCAAGTGTAGAGACCTTCTAACCATGTATCTTCTCTTCTCTATGGTCTCCTCACATACATCCAAGTGCTATGTTATTATGGTCTTCATATGTCTATTCTCTTCTCTTAACTGCACAATTAGAAAATGTGCTTCCTTTAATTGTTTCATGATCCTCTTGAATCTTATATCATCATATTTTGATGGGGACTGAACTTCAATAACTTGTACAGGTTCATGATGAATAGGTGTTTCATATCTAGTCACCTCCTTATAGGCAAAATTTCTTGTTGTTGATCCGGTCATAGGTATGTTAGGTTTTTCCTTTACATATAAATCTTGACTGAACATCTCCTTTTTACCTGATGAGAGTTGGACTTCTGCAATTTCTTCAGTTTCATGATGAATATGAACCTCAGTTTCACATTCATCTACAAGAGATAGTTTTTTCGTTGTTAACCTAGTCAAAGGTTTTCTAGGTTTTAGCATTTCTACTGCTTCAGCAGTGAATTCAAGCTTTCTCCCTTTCTTCTTACTTTTTTTACTGTTTGGGGTCTCTACAACATCTTCAACATTCTCCATACCCTTCTCTAATGGTTTTTTACCCTTTTTCTTCTCCTTAGATTCTTTGCTGAGAAATATTTCAGTTGTAGATTCAGGGGTTTCAACTATGGCTGGTTGTTTCTCTTTACCTTTACTTCTTTTTATTTTTGCACCACCAGAGGCTTCCTTATCACTTGTAAAAAGGGTACTCCTCTTAGATGGTGGAGAACTAGTAGCCTCTTGACTAAACCCTGTTATAGACAAAAATGAATCCCACTCTCCATTTGTTTTTCTAAGTTCTTCTAAGATCGGGAGCTTTATGAGGCCAAAATGAATGACATTGTGTTCAATCTGCTTAGACTTTGCTTGCACCTTGTCAACAATCTTCCCCAAAATTCTATAAATGTAAAAAGGTAGATTGAGAGCTTTCTTACCAGTGAAATGCATGAGGAGGCTGATGTGATATTGGTAAACCATGTTGAAGCGCCCTTCACAAGTAAAATATTGTTGAATCACTCGTAGCAGCTTATCATAATGATCTATCATATGATTCCTTGGCACTCCTTTTGACAGGTTTGCATTCTAATACTCTAGCTTGAGGTATTCATTATAGTATGCAGGGTCTAGGGTCATCCCTTTGAACCATTTCTCACCTTGAAAGGGCATTTATGTAGCTGTTGCAATAGTTTACTCTGTAACCTAAAATTCCAATGGCCCAACTCTTACTTTGACCCCGTCAAGTTCATGACAAACTGCTTCACTACTTCCATGTGGCCTCCCTGCAACTTATCACAAAAAGCGAGGCATCCCACTCTTTGAAAAAAATCTCTGAAGATAGGGTTTGAATTCAGCAACTGTATATCATGAGGTTCAAACCTTACTATCTTGCCTCCCTTATTCATCCTCTTCTTTTGCTTGTCAGGTACCATGTCTATCAATCAGAAGGTAAAATGAAATGGTGAGCTTAAATAGAAGAAAATATTTAGTAGTGTACAGGAAATATCAGAGAATTAGGATTTAGTCAAGAAACAGGGTTTCACAGCGAGTGAAATTTTACAGTGAAAAAAAATTGAATTGTTTGATGACTGCATTGCAATCCAAGAGCCCACTTTTGATAATAACTCATAATGATATGACTTTGATACAAGGACACCGCTAACTCCCACGCCTAAGACTTATGATTACAAGTCGTTATGATGATGAGATGATTCTGCAACGAATTGACAATTTGGCACTGTGAAACGTTAGGAATTTTTGCAGTGAACTTTAATTTGATTGGTTACAAGTCATAAGGGCACAAATTTGATTTTGAAGGCCTAAGTAACCCTTTGTACATGACATAGCATACCAACATGAACCTTCAAAACCTAAATAATAACAAAGACTCAATAAGGACCAAGAATAGAAATAAGATTTTATTCTTGTACAGATAAGAATTATTTGGAAAAATCATTAAAAAGAAAACTAAACTAGGACCAAAAAACAAAACAAGGTGGAAATGAACCCCAGTACATTTCATGTGCTAACAATGCTTGACTGCTAAATTGAAGAGCTTGTGAATATAAGGGATGAGAATAGGCCTTGTTACCCCCCCCCCCCCAATGCCTAGGGGTAACTAGAGCNTATCAGGGCCTGCAATGGAGAGCATGATCTACACCATCATCATGATGATCAACATGTCCACATATGGCAGCCCATCAACCCCCCTAATTTTCCTCCCAGCACATAACTACCAAATCCCATCACATTCAAGCAACCTAGGTTATTGGGTATGGTAAGTCAGTGTTACCATGAGGTATGGTTAGTCATTTTTCCATGCAAGGTGTTGTGCTTATTGATTGGGCGTAAGGACAAGGATCATTGGTTGAATTTGGATAATGGATCACTTGCTTCAGAAATTGTCTTGGTTGCCTTGTTTCACCTTGGTGGTCAGCTTATGTGCCCTAGTCCTATGTTGTCACCGTTGAGGGAAAAGGAGTAATACTAGGGGGACCTCCCAAGGGTAATGTTCCTCTCTCGACCATACTTAATTATTTCCATCATGAAACCTTTCACATATCCTAAAATTCGGCTATGGCCCATACTCTCATGAGAAAGGGGTTAACGGCTCGGAGGTAGACTGCATCTCTTATAAAAGAATAAGAAAATGATGCTAAAAAGAAAGTGATCATAGCAAATAAAGACCACCAAAAGTGGGTCTGACTTGAGCTCTACTCATTCAATTCTCGCCTTGATCCCAAATTGCAATGTTAAATCTTGAAACCTTTTAAAGCGGACTAGCAAAATATAATATGAAGAATGTAGGGATTGGAAATATGGCTAATAAAGGGGTTTGAAAAATATCGCACAAATATTGGGTAAATTGAGAGCAAGTGCACCCTCAACAAAAGCGCTCATAGAGATGGACACCATAAGCCATGAAGGAATCCCTAAACCATAATTGTATCTTCACACTTACTCTTGATGGGTTTTTACTTGCCCTTGTCACTCTTGGGACCTATCCCTCTAATTGGGTTATTTATTTCATGTCTAGGTGGCAAACCTAATAGGGTTGGATGAAGGCCCTCCTATACTTAAACTTGGTAACCCTCACAAGGTAACGGCTTGGGTGATATTTGAAGGGGATACCAGGGTGAATTGTTTACATGGATTGTATCTTAGGAATCAACTTACTTTGCATGACTTAAGGACTAAAATATCTTATGAACATTGGTTTACTTTGTCTTATATTCTACTTTGTTTTGAATGACCCTAACATGGTTCTTTGATGGATGTTTTGGGTTGTGCCCGAGACGTTGTGCCTTATTGCAAGACTTTGGCACGTGTGATGGAGAGAAGTGAGTCATCCAATGGTTCTCACATTCTTGTAACCTTGGACGATGAATATATGGGCTTGGTTTAAGCATTTTTTGTCAGTATGCCACATACATGGGCTAAGAATCCCACAAGCAAGTTAGAGCACCTTGGAGCTCTTGTGCACAGAGGATGGAGGACATTGCCTTTGGAGGCACCTAAGCATCACTGGAGGATGATATTACAACTCTCTTGCACTTGGACGTGGCCTTTGGAGGCTTATGACGTCACCCTATATCCCTTAACGTCACCTTGGAGGCTAGGGTTTGATGGATGGTGTGGTTCTGGAGGAGGTTTGACTTGAGGAGACACATTGCATCACACTTTTTCATATTGGAGCGTGACACATGGCCTTTGGAGGCCCAAGGATCGACTCCTTGAGGCTTGACATCATCTTTTTTTAGCACTATGTCACCCTTCTAGGGTATGATGTCACCCCTTTTAGGGTTTTACTTTATGTATTTTTCATTTTGGCATATTGTAGAGGAAAATGAAGGGATCGGCCCTATTCTAATTTGTAGTTGACAAATTTATGTGGAAAAATTGGTGTAGGGTGGCCTCATATAAATAGGACACCCTCTCTTTTCATTTTCATGATCACTTCTCACCTTTGTGAGAGAACAAGTATGAAATTTTCTCCGTATTAGGGCTACTATCTCTTTTCTACTCATGCTCTATGTTTGGAGGACCAATTTGTGGATGTTTTGTTGATTTTTGAAGAGGAATTTCTGCAATTAGAGTTTGTCTCATGGTATCTTGGCTAAAGTAAGTTAATTTTCTACAATTTATCTTTATTTTGTTATGTTTCATGGTGAATCTTTCTTTTTTATGCTAGATTTCTTGCTTGGTTAAACCCTAAGAGAGGAGCATAGGTGCTTCCTCCTCTCATAAGGTTATTCTTGTTCTAAATTGGTAAAATTTCCTTGCCAGGGTTAGTATCATAAATCCCTTAAGTGCTATCACTTTAAGATTTTATCCCTAAACACTTGGTTTTTACCTAGTTGAAGCATTAAGAATGGAAAAAAAGGTTGTTAGAGCCCAAAAGTGTTTGCACTCTAGAAATCCTCCTCTTTAAGGTTTAAACCCTAAGTCCCTAATGTGTTAGCACCTTAGAGTTTAAGCCCTACCTCTTAGTCTCCACTAGTTCAATTTTCAAGCATTGTTGTATTGTTGTTATAAAGACTCCATAGCCCTCAAAGGCACAATTTTACAGCTCTCTTGTAGTGAAATTGATCAACAAACACTCTCTTTCAGTTCTCTCAAGCTCTCTACTAACTTTGCTAACACTAACGCCTACTAACTTGCTATTGTTGCAAAAATTTTCTACAATCATCTGATAATATTCTTATTTGTTGCATACACTCTTAGAAAGGTGGCATAACATACTCAAAAATTGCATATAACAATCGGATATTACTCTAGTGGATGTATGCTAAGTTTACATTGTCAATTGTTGCATTTCTAATCAATAATTGTTGTTGTTGTTATAATTTACTTATTGTTATTGCACTATTGTTCATTGTTGCAAATCTATAATAACCATAATAAATTGTATTTGTCTAGTGTCTTCAAGAGGTATTTGTTGCATGTTTGAACTTGGAAATCATTACAAAAATGTTATAAAGTGTTCTTGTTCTGGGAAAGTACTCAAACAACTTCATATCTCCTTACTATATTGACCTAGACTAACCTTTAGGTGATCAAGAGAGGGGGTGGTAGGCTTGGCTACAATACTTGCTACTTTGATCCCTTGAGGTCATTGGGAAAGCCTCCACTGTGGTGGACCTCTTCCATCACTAAAACGAGGGAATTTCTTACTAAGGTGACAGTGGTAGGAATTTCCATAGTTACGCAAGATTTAGGGACATGTGGTGGGGCTTTGCACAAGTACAAATCATGTGATATTAGGCCCTCCAATTTTTAGGAATTATACGTGTTAGCCTTCAATGTCCTTAGTTTTCCCTTTTGTGAGATGCTTAACTCCAAACTATATGTCTTCTAAAAAAAATTCTCTATAGTGAGGGTTTGAATGTTGTCCACGACATGAGGGAATTAATAAAGATTTTTAAGGTAGGAATTTCAATCTCTTAAAGGAATCATATTGTTTCCTTTAGTTTTATGAGTTAGAATTTGCCTCTAGAATTTCTTAGGATCTAGCTTAGAGAGGTGTAAAACTTTGTCTTGTTTTCTATTTATATAGTACCTCTTTAAGAATTTGTACCTAGTTATCTTGTTAGATACGTTTGATTTTGTCAAATTTATTTCTTAGCCAATGAATATCATGTTCTAAGCCATTGTAAGGATAACTTTTATCTAGATTGTTTTTCTTATAAAGGGTAGAATGAATAGGCACAAAATAACATATTGCTATATAAATAGTCTTAACACTAATTTTTGACAAATTCATCCACATGTATTCATTGAAAAGGGTCTTTTTGTGAAGCCTAATATGAGAAAACATATTCTTCTTTATGTACAAGCTATGCTTCCATCCCTTTGCAGTGGGATCTCTTGTTACATATCGACTACAAGACAAGTCCTTCTATGTTAGGGACCTTGGATTCTTCATCCTCCCAAGTTTTAACAAATGGTGTAATATCAATTTCACTCGGAATCCAACTTAACATGGGACCGTTGCCTCATGTAAAGCCACCACAATTCCAAGTCCTTCAAATTCCTATTAATTATAATCTTTTTTATCTCTATTCCTAATAATAGCTTTTCTATTTATAACTATTGCCCATTTTCCTTCCTTCCTAACTTATTTTACCTTTTTCCTTCTTTAGTTTTCCCTTTTGTGAGATGCTTAACTCCAAACTATATGTCTTCTAAAAAAAATTCTCTATAGTGAGGGTTTGAATGTTGTCCACGACATGAGGGAATTAGTAAAGATTTTTAAGGTAGGAATTTCAATCTCTTAAAGGAATCATATTGTTTCCTTTAGTTTTATGAGTTAGAATTTGCCTCTAGAATTTCTTAGGATCTAGCTTAGAGAGGTGTAAAAGCTTGTCTTGTTTTCTATTTATATAGTACCTCTTTAAGAATTTGTACCTAGTTATCTTGTTAGATACTTTTGATTTTGTCAGATTTATTTCTTAGCCAATGAATATCATGTTCTAAGCCATTGTAAGGATAACTTTTATCTAGATTGTTTTTCTTATAAAAGGTAGAATTAATAGGCACAAAATAACATATTGCTATATAAATAGTCTTAGCACTAATTTTTGACAAATTCATCCACATGTATTCATTGAAAAGAGTCTTCTTGTGAAGCCTAATATGAGAAAACATATTCTTCTTTATGTAAAAGCTATGCTTCCATCCCTTTGCAGTGGGATCTTGATGCAGGAGCATCTCTCCATGCCAACCAGTCAACCACGTCAGCGCACACTCATTCATGTGCTGAAAAGGAGGCGCAGCCTCATTTTGAATTTGTATTGAATGTAATTTAATGTGCTTAGGCTGTTGAGCCAGGAAAGCCATGCCTTTRCGCAGRCATTAGATAGGATCRGCCTTTATTGTAGATTGGCTGAGATCTAGGTCCGATTCTGGACTAGACAGCCCCATTCATTGTAATTAATTAGAGTAGGTAAATCCTGGAGGGAAGCGYTGAGAGCACCTCAGGTAAAAGAGATAGGGAGATCTCGTTTTGAGRGAGAGAAGAAATACATGTAGATAGAATGCATGTAGAGCTGGGGAGAGCTCAGGAACATCTTGTAAAATATACAGGCATTTGCCATTATTAATACAGAGCAGTTTTTCCTGCACCAATCTGTCATTATATGCATGTATGTATGTGTATGTTCAATATATGGTGCAATTGTGTATTGTTATTATGTATTTGCAGGGGTTTGGTTTGATTTCAGGTTTGAGAGGTCTTTGAGGTTTCATGCCATGAGGGCGTGACAGAGTGCTGAGACTGTGAATACCAGTGCACTGGGGATGCGCTTCTGAACTCGGAGGAGTCAGACAAAGACATGCTGAGAGCACAAGCCTGGAATCATCCATTCATACAGAAGGAGGACTTTGGGGTTGCTGAACACCTCAATAGTCAAGGCAGTGTAGCTGAGACACTGTTGTGGACAGAACCTTTACTGGGAGTTCTGTAGGAGCTCTACAAAGAAGGTATCGAGCATATGTACAGGAGTGTACAGAGAGAAAGAACTCTGTTGTGAGTTCTTAAGCGAATACAAGAATCACTAAGGATTCTGAGAGGCTCTGCCAGGAGGGCATTGAGCAAGTGCAAAAGGTGCATAGGAACCCAGAACTACTGAATGTTCTGTGGGAGAAGAGACTCCGCCAGGAGGGTGTTGAGTAAGTGTGCAGATGGCACAGGAGGAAAGAAATCTGTGAGTTCTATTACCTGAAGGAAGCATCCACTGAGGGAGCTTTTACTGGGTTACTGAACACCCAGAGTACTCAGCAATAGGTTGCTTGAGTTGGGAGACGGCCAGGAAGGCATTGAGATTCTCCATCTGAGGGAGAAGGAAGAACAAAATCCCCGAGGGATCTGAGTACTTACACAAGCTCAGGAGAGACAGCACCGTGGTTGCTGGAGCAGGCGAGCCTCGAAGGCATTGTATTCTCCATCTGCAGGAGAAAGAGAAAAAGAACTGAGTTTCTGCAGAGGTCGAAGCTACAGGACGGAAGCTCAGGAGGGGTAGTTCCGTGGGGGAGACTTTGGGAACAGACCCAGGAGGAGCGTGAACAGAATCGATATTTGGGAGCAGGAAGAATTCTCAAGAGTAAGATCAACGGTCGAGGTTCGCGAAGCAGAATCGCGAAGTCCCGCTAACCGTTCGATCATGGAGAAGCTGCGCGGGAGTTAACCAGAGGCGCAGGAGGAACCAAGAGTCGTCGCGTATCGGCATATCGGGCTTCGGCATTTGGCGAAGTAAGAGTCTCGTGCTCATTGAAATCGTGAGTGCCGATTTCCCGAATTGATCAGAACCGTTGATTCCACGGGACAGGTGGCACGAGATCCCGGAAGATCGGGATTCGGCATTCGACTTTTGTCGAAGTGTGAGGTTCATACCTTTTGGAATCGCGAATAGCGATTTCCCGAATCAATGGGAGCCGTCGATTTGTGGGACACGCGTCAAAGGATCCCTTGAAGTCGGACCTCGGGGTTTCGGCATTCGGTGGTTTCCGGAGGCAAGAGTTCAACTCTTTGTCTGTCGCGACCGGTGATTTCCCAAATCAATCGAGGCCGTTGATCAGAGCAGGGACAGGTGGCACAAATCCAGAGCATCGGCATATCGGCATTCGGGGTTTCCAACCTCAAGGAACACTTGTATCCCGGGTTCGTGATCGACGAAATCCTGAAGTGATGTGGCAGGTGGGACCGCGGTTGCTAGTGGAGGACAGGTGTCACTCTGTGTCGCCATAAAGAGTGTGGGCCATAAGCGCCAGAGTATAAGACAAGTGGCAGGAGGTCAAACCTTACAGCGGTCAATGCCAGGTGGCATCGGAGATCGGGAATCGGAGATTGTAGGAGTGGGAGTTCTTCGCGTTGTAAACTCGCGAACTCCGAAGTCCCGATAAAGGAGGGAAGGATACGGTCATGTGGGTTGACAGGTCATACGAGGAAGGAGCCTAGCCAGGAGGGGCTAAGGAAAAAGGACTCATCGGGAAATTCAGGATTGAAATCCCGATAGATAAACATAAGGCTGAGGTCTTATTGGGATGGTCATATGGACCACGAGCTAAGCCCGAAGGCCAACGCATACAGGGAAGGTACTAGTCGTGAATCGGGGATTCGAGAGTGTAGTGACTCTCGACCGCGTGAACCGCGAAACCCCGAACCCCGATAGTAACTCGTTGATAACCACGGTTAGCTGCCGAGACCGTGTGGGTGAATGTGAAGGACCTGTGGATCGGGTATTTGCACAGTGATTCCCGAGACGAATCAAAAGAGCCAATTCGGCTCAGCAGAAAGGGAATTTAAAACGATCCTGAGAGCAGACGAGTTTGGAGGTGTAGGAGCACCCTCGTTTGCATCAGATCTCTTGTTACATATCGACTACAAGACAAGTCCTTCTATGTTAGGGACCTTGGATTCTTCATCCTCCCAAGTTTTAACAAATGGTGTAATATCAATTTCACTCGGAATCCAACTTAACATGGGACCGTTGCCTCATGTAAAGCCACCACAATTCCAAGTCCTTCAAATTCCTATTAATTATAATCTTTTTTATCTCTATTCCTAATCATAGCTTTTCTATTTATAATTATTGCCCATTTTCCTTCCTGCCTAACTTATTTTACCTTTTGAACTTCATTTCTTAATTCAACTTGATCTTTAGGCATGAGGTCTTCATTTATAAATATGACCCCTTTTAGACTCAAAGATTTACTAAGTATGTCATGTTTATGGGGATTAAGCTTATCTTAACATGAATTATCCTATTTTAATGTTTGATTATTTTGCACATGCCCTTTGCTTCTATGAGACAAGTTGTTTCAATTTGTAATTTATTTTGTAGTTCTTCTTTCACTAGAGCTAACTTGTCATCTACTTTCTCTACTTTCAAACAAAAAATTATGAGATTCAAAGCTCTTTTGTTACCCTCATGGTCTAACTCTATAAGCTTGTCTATTTTCTCTTTGATGGGTTTGATATCAAATTTACCTTCCATGCTACTTAGAACCAATAATTTTTCTTCTAACTCTTTAATATTTCTCTTTATTTTAAGATTTCCTAGATTATCAATAGTCCCCTCCTTATATTAGGTGTTCATTTTTTGGCTTTGCTTTTCCATTTCTTGTAATCTAAATTTTCTCACCCTATTATTTTATTCTCTATGTGTTTGTATCTTAGCTTTAAAAGATGCAAACTTATTATAAGCATTACCTTGAGTCTATTTGAAGTTTGACTTATGTTAATGATTATATATATTTACAAAGACTTTCTAAAGTTACTTTGTTGGGCCTCCTCTTGACAGATGAATTGTTCATATTGAAATTAAAAAATATAAAGAAAAATAATTTAATTATTATTTATTAAAATTAATAATTATTTTATTTTATTTTTATAGTGAATTATTATTAAGCTCAAGGGTGTAGGGCAGTTGGTGGAGTGTATTGTTAAGGCACTCCATTATGGGACAATTGTGGAGTGTATTTTAAAGCACTCTATTATATAAAGTTGTGGGTTCAAAACCTTACTTATCCTCCAAATGTTATGAGAAGGATTAAATATTGAATGCTTTACTACTATTTATCAAAGTTTATTTTTAAGCCTCAAGAATTAGTTCAATTAGTAAGACGTCTCTCCTAGAGAAGAGAGAAAAGTTCGAACCTCAAAATTTATTTTTAAACCCAAAGATTAGCTCAATTGGTAAGACGTATTCAAGAGAAGGGAGAAGAGTTCGAGCCTTGACTCCTTTAGGGTTAAGCATCTTATTGGTGGTTTATCGTAAAAAAAAAATCAAAGTTTATTTTCAAGGCTTTATAAGATTCAAAGGATGAAATTTAAACCATAAAGAGACTGATTAAAAAATTTAAATTCAAATTTATAAAAAGTCGACCATGATTTACACATAGGGTTGACTGTCGACCATGATGTACACAGAGGGGATTACCGTAGTTTGTAAAAGAAAAAAGCAATTTTGGTTTTAGCGGATCTACATAGGGGTTGACAGTAGTTTCTAAAACAAAAATTCAATTTTAGTTTTAACGGTTTTAATTTTTTAAGGATTTTTGTTAGTTTAGTTTTACTGTTTAATTTTTCATGGATTTTTGTCAGTTTGGTTTTACGGTCTACCAAATTTTGTGTTCTTTTGGTTAAAGGAAATGAAGAATCTAGATTAGTCCTGAGCCCTAAGGCTCTTTGTCATGGAAGGGAGTGAAGAATCCGTAAGTGGAGCCAACTCAGCGTCCAACGAAAAGAAAAAAATGACGTGTAATTTTCATATTATATGTTCCAAATGACGTGGGGAGTTCTTATTCTGAAAAACATGGGAGTAAAAGTTCAAAGTTTAGAGCTTTTGAAAGACAAAATTTGTATTTTTGTTATTTTGAATTACAAAATTTGTATTTTTATTATTAAAAAATTGTAATTGAAATGAATATTTTTATAAAGGAAAATTTATCATAATTCAGTTTTTTAATGATTATTGGGACAATTATCAGATAGTTATTATTGGCTGTTATTTGTTAATGTAAGCTGACTCATCTCCATTATTTAAGGAAAACTATTCATTTGAAATAATCAGGGGTGATCCTCAAAGAGGCAGATTTTCACTCTTGCAAGATGTCTATGAAATTAACCTCTTTCCTTACATCTAAGAAGACAGCTTTTAAGAAGACAAAAACAGTTTTAATTCATACTCCAATACCTTTCTAAACCTTTAGATTAATATCAAGTGTAACTTCTGTTCTTATAAGTGTAAGTTCTTATAAGTGTAATTGAAATGAATATATCATTTTTAAATATTTATAATAATTAATTATTTTATTTAAATTGTTATTTTGATTTATAGCATTACTGTACTTCGTCTCTATCAAAACCAGATATCATCCTTATCTTTTTCTGTGATTGCTATCGTCTTTTCTGTCTAGATATCCTGATATTCTTATCTTCTTTTATATCTTCTATGGTACTTTCTATCCCTGTGGTAATGGTGATGGCCACGTTTCTCATGTAAGTTCGTTCCTTTTAAATAATGGATGGTAATGGTGATGACTATGTTTTTCAATGCAAGTTCATTTCATGTTAAGTAACATGACGTAGGAGATTTGGAGTTTTTCTGTTGCCAGGTCACTGACATTATCGGTTTTAAAAGGCTGTGTGATTTGAAATAACAAGGATCACGTGTGTGCTGGAATCATTTATGCAGCCAGTATTTATCAGATAGATATGTGTATCCTGTTGGTCTATTTGTTCCAACACTACTGAGCTACGTCTCTATGGCCACAACTTGTCAGTGATTATTTCACAAAACGCCGAAGTTGTGCCATAAGTGGTATCTAGTCACTCCAACAACCTGGAAGAACAGCTAAAGGTTTATATGCATGCTTTGTTTTTTATGAAGTTCGAAAGCATTGCCATGGAAGAAAAGATTACCATTACCATCATATAAAGAGAGAGTATATCTCATAACTAAAGTTTTTAACTTTCACATCCATTGTTCTTGGCCTTTATAGGTATGTCTGCTTCGGAATAGATATCCATTGGAAGTCTGACAATGCCTTGTAATCTCGTCATAGATATAGAATGTAGTAATATGTTGTAATAATAATAGATTATTATATGGATAACAAGTAGTAAATAGGAATGAGAGAAGATAATATCATATCAATTTGGAAATTTGCGCTTTAAAATCAACATGAATTGGCAAGGCTTTTAATATAGACAATGCATCATAATCAACTTCTATCTTACAATCACTATCTCATCTCTGTGTATAGAATGCAACATTTGTACTTGGTACATAAGACGGTGAGCACTCTTTCCACTAACACCGTGGTCCCATGGAATATGCTTGCTGAAATGGTCCCATGGAATATGTTTGCTTCACATTTTCAGGGGCTGGTGGCTCCACGAATGATGAACGAAGTGGTTAGTAAACAAAAGCATTGCTGTTTGTCAGCCCACGGTGAGAGTTTGAACTAGTGAGATTCAGGTCACGGTGCCAGTGACCTAGGGTATGTTTCAAATCTCCTCTCTTGTGACATGGCAAATGTATAAGGAGCTTGTTTCAGCTCTTACAGCTTATTAAATTGTCAACTACACTCGCACCAATTTTCTGATTTCATTATTCAGAGTTCTCACCATGTCTCTACAATAAGTACAAGGTGAGAGAGAGAGCGTCACTCCTTTTTTTTCTAGACTAACTGCTCTACTCTTTTCAAAGGGTCACTCGGTTGATCCAACTATTCTCATTATGAATATAGTAAACGTCTACTCTTTCATTTGTCAGGACGAACCACACTCAAACCCAAGTTCAAAACCCCCAATTTGATGCAAAGGAGGAAAGTGCAATCCTGAATGATTTTGACATCTCACAGAAATGCTCCCCACAGCAGCGGCTTAGTCAAAGGACAGCTGTAACCAGTGTTTCCAACATAAAAAAGTATCATGACACGGTACTCTACAGTGGTGCACCCTCTCTGAGCTGTAAATTTTTTAAGCAGTGTGAACCAAATGACTCCAGCATGTCTGGAAATAAAAGCTTCGTATGCAGTTATAGAAGTGAAATTTCAATTCATGGTATCAGCCATGCACTGCAGTCCTCCAGATTACAGAATAGAGAAATTTGACAGACAAATGGAAGATAGTTGAGTACTGAAGAGAAATTTAATTTCAGAGGCTAATCTGGTCCCTTGTCATATGAAAATGGACAAGAAGAATAGCCCATTGAACATGAAGACATTTTTTAAAATAGTATGTGGTGGACAGGGACTTGGTTAGAGATGGTAAAGGTGTTTCATATTTCCATTAAAGTCTAAATTCCTAGAAATGTGTCTCACCTATGCAAGCAAGTCTCTTCAAGCAATTATAGTCGTGTACATGTCCTAACTAATCATTCAGCTTTTAGTAAAGAACAGTTATAATCATTCAGCAAGTCTCTTCAAGCAATTATAGTAAAGAACAGTTATAATCATTCAGCAAATCTCTTCAAGCAATTATAGTCATGTACATGTCCTAACTAATCATTCAGCTTTTAGTAAAGAACAGTTATAATCATTCAGCTTTTAGTAATGAATATAACTAGCAACCACCTATGAAGTCCTGTCTAAACCATCCTAGATCCATCTAATTTATCTTATTTTGAAGGTGCAAAAACTGGAAGGTACACCTCACATCTCCCCCATACTGAGCTATAGAATGCATATCTCCCCATCCTGAGCTATAGAGTGCATATCTCAACACAATGACAAGAAAAATAAGGCTCATAGGTAGTTATTAGATAAATTAAAACGATCAGTGATAAAAAGCAGGAAATGTTCACGTGAAGATGTATTCAAAAAGAAAACCCATGGCATGTTGTCACATATTAAACACATCAACAATGTAAATGAAAGCCTTTGAGCATCACAGACAATCTGGTTGATATGGAGTTTGTTGGAAGTACGGGCCCTAAAAAATATGCAAATTTCATACCAAGGCAATTCTGCTGTCCTCGCTGACAAGAAATAGTAGTATAACAGAAACAATTATTTTATGTTTTTATTATCAAAGAATAGATTAGTCTACCACGGGGCAAGATGCAACAGAGTAATTCTATAAAGGATTTAGTGTATAAATGTCTTCTGTCATTGCAATCTTTGCATACTTCCATCTTGCTGTAAGCTGGATTTTTATTTCTGTTGAAAATGCCTCAGATAGGCTAGTACAGGTCATGTACAATTATTAATTTACATCCATAATAATTAGCTGCATAAATTAAAAATCTACTGCACTCTCAATTGGTACATATCGCAGCCAGAAGCATTTTGGGATTTTCTACATATGGGAGAATATGCACAGTAAGATCGACCCCAGAGTAAATGGGATCATATGGTGAAGGTACAGCTTAAACTACTGAAATATCTGGTAACTCGATCACAATTCAGTCATAATTGCACTGGCTCTCTGTGAAGTGGCAAGTATCTGGCATGTTAAGCAATCTTATGGTGAAGACTTCATGGTATTGCTGAATTTTGTGGCATCCAGCAATTTAAACATTTAACAGCAAAGACTTCGATAAGTGGTATTGCTGAAATCTCTGTCTCGCATAATCTATATAATCAAACTCTATATTGTTCACATGATCCTGCATAGAAACATAGTAGTGGTAAGAAGATTGTATTCCATGCGATGATGACAAGACTCAAGAGTGAATACGAATAAAATATATAATATTTCAAAAGAATGGGTTTCCAAGCACTATTTCATCAAAAAGCTTAGAGCTCCACTGAAGAATATGAACAAAATTTTAAACATTTAGCAGAGAAACAGCACAAACACCACCTTGTATACTCTTCATAGCAAGCGAGAGGTAACAAATAAGAACTTACTGAAATAACACCCCATAGACCCCAAAGGAGATGGCTTGCAAGAGCATATTTCTCCACATCTTCTAAAAGTTGTCCAACTCTGTCACTCTCCATTTCACCTGAGTTCCATACGAAGTTAGCAACTTAACACAATGAAAACTAGAACATCCTCCAGGTGGCTAGCCAGGGGTTAGATGCATCTTTAATTAGCCTACCTTTAAAACTTCCAAGAATATAAATTTTTATAGCTTGATCACACTATGCAAACAACTAAGGGTAAAGTCAACTGCAGTCAATACAGATTGATCAAACTAAAACATCATATACATCGTATTCTCTAAAGTTTAGTTAATAAATCAGAGAGGGATTAACACCAGTATTCGGAATAATGAACATCAATTCTGGAAGGCGTTATAATCAGATGAGTTATAAAATACAAGATAAAAAAGGATAAGAATGAAGGCAACTTAAACTATGAAGGATTTAACATGTAAGAAGCTACATTTTGATCCCTCTGCAGTGTGCGAATCAGTTAGCGAAGCCTTAGTGTAAATTGGTATTTATGTTCATGTAGCTCTCAAAGAGGTCATTTAAAATCAAAATATGGGAAGCAATAAACTGCAAATAAAAGAATTGAAAGAATGAGATAACTTACCAGATGATTTTAGGTATTCCTTCAAAAATCGTTGGCGCTCTTCAAAATCTATCAAAAAATACATTGACAAAAGAGTGTAAGTTAATCGTCGCTCATTTGAACTAAGTACATGAGATCAATTTACTTCATTCTCAGAATGTTTACATATCACTATCAAAGTCACACGACTTGGGCTCAAGAATGACTTGGCAAAGCTTGAGTATAACTGAAGCTTGAAATAAACTTGAGAAAATAGGCATAAATCTTGGCAAATCAATTTAAAAATAAGAGAGATTTTTCATTCCATGACAAATCCACTTCATAGACAATAAAATAAACAAAATGGCATCTAAAATTATTAGTATTAGATTGGAAAAAAATGGAATGCAAAGTTCAAACTATCCTCAAGAATACTTCTAATCAAAGCTGCAAAATCACAGACTCACAAGTCAAGAGCAAGTCAACCTGATTCAACAAGTCTGAATTATGAGTCTCACAACTCAGACTAAGTCATCTGTCCATAAAAGAGAGAAGAAGAAAAGAGAATTACACATTTTGCCTGGTTTTCTATTTCTGCTTCACAGCAGACAACAAGCAGGACCGTCAACTTTTTTTCTATCCCTATTTCACACTTTGCTTGTTTTTAATTTCCCTAACCTTTCCGAGTCCAAGTCAACTTTCAATATTTGGCCTCACAGAGTCATCCTAACATACCTGGGCACTTGTTACAGTCTAATGTTACTATAAGTTTCACTGAGTAATGAGTTCTAAATATATAAGGGTGTTGTCTAACTGTTTTACGAAATAGCTTTTTTCGCCGGAATCTGGCGATATAAATTTGCACGAAATCACTATTTTTTGTTATTTAAAATCCATTTCTGAATGCATGCTGAAAAACCCCTGGGGCACTCAGATTATACAGAAATAATCACTCAAATCTACGGATCTAACAATTTCTCACCGGATTTCGGGCAAATGTCCCCGGAAAAGAGTCATTTCATAGAACATTTAGACTACGGCAATATATAAGTCTAGGATGTAGTAAAATATACCTGGGTACTTGCTATAGTCTAATATATGAGGTGTGTCAGTGTGGTAATTTGCAGCCATCTCACAGAAGTGGTTAGCTATATCATATGCCACGGGATTATAGCTCGAATATTCATAATCCTGCATAAAGTAAAAGAGATATGTAAGTACCTTGAAAACTGCAGTAAAATGAGGAGCAGCTTCAGAAATCTTAGTCACTAGTGCAAGTCTAGAAACCAAAACTTAAGGGACAAGTATTGGTCAAGACACTGTTTCCTTTCAAATTTAACATTATTAGATCACTAAAAGTTCACCTGCAGTCCTATTCTTAATTGCAAAAGGTCTGCAGTTTTTTTAGCTGACGAGAGCGAGGTAGGAATTGTTCCATCTCCAATTCAGAGACGTTAGGGACAACTGCACAGCATTCAGACTATAAGGGAAAACTAAATCTACTTATCAACCTCTAGATATAAGAGTATTGCATCCCTACATGGGCAGGATACGCCATGGTAGCTAACCAAGAAGTTATAATCTAGTGGGCATATTCAAGTGTAGTATACTCACAATTATCGTCAAAGACTTATCTTCTTCATGAAGCATTATGTTTCCATACTGCAGGTCATTGTGGCAAAACCCAATTGTCTCATCTTCTCTCGATAATAACTTCTCCAGATTATCGACCTCCTCTTCCATACAATCAAGCTGGAATTCTGCAGCCTCAATTTTAGGACACACAGCCAGTGCTGTCTTGACCCAATCTCTGGTTCCAATGGCAATAAACAAACAATTAAGTATTCTTCATAGCAAAAGATAGGTTCCCCGCAAACAATTTGATCAAGATCTAAGAAAAAACCTGAGGCGGGTCCAAAGCTTTGGCTTTCGAGGACCTGGTACGTCAAGCTGATGAAATTCCCTCAACTTTGCTGCTATTTGGGCAGATATTTCAGGACACCTCAAATCAGGCGCTGACAATGTCTAAAGCATTCATACAAATTAAAAAGCAGTCAGAATAAAGTAATTTTGATCAAAATATTTCAGTCCAATCAACATACAAAACAAACAGGTCAAGAGGTCCAACATAAGATGCATTATAAAAGAAACTTATGGCTTCTTTCTCACAGTTTGTAATCCTGAGACACATAAATGATGGAGATGCAGGTTCCATGTAACTTGATACAATTCACGATTGGAGTTGGGACCTGTATAACAAAGGATGACTCCGTTGGAAAGAATTGTTCTATTTATCAAAGTTGGGTTAAAACTTACCACTAGTATAGATTTACCTTAAACCTGGTTTTATTAATCATTTAATGATAAAAAAGAACAAGGTACAAAACTCTGGTTGCTTAAAACACACCAATTTCTGGTCATGGATTTCGGTAGAAAAAAGGCTCATCTATTAAGTAAAATAAAATCAATTCAAAACACACCAATTTCTGGTCATGGATTTCGGTAGAAATCACGGTTTCACCATACACGGAGGGGTTTGAGATCGGACCCAGAACCTCAGGAAAACCTGAAACGCACAGGTTTGCTAGATTCCAGCAAGGATAACAGGAAAACGTGTTTTGCATAAACTTTATGAAGCGCCCACGTCTATTACTGAAAAAAGGCACAAATTCCATACTGCAGGAATACACTTTCAAAATTCCGGACATAAAGAAAAGGAACAAATTCCATAATGCAGAAATACACTTCAAGATTCTGGACATAAGAAACGAAAACATGCACTTTACAGTCAAAATCAAGCAGAGAAAAAGAGTAATTAAAACGACTGCAATTCGAGACAAAGAGCTGAATAAATAAAATTACCCTTGCGTTGAGAAACTCCTCAATACGGCCCTCTGGGAACCGACCCAGCAGACGCGGCCCCTGCCCGAGCCTCGACATGCACTCGAATGTCCGGATCTCATTTTCCCTGTTGAAGAACAAATCCACGCCCTCTCCGTAGATTCGAACCAGGGCCTTCCTGGGTTTTTCCCCCTTCCTCGTCTTCCAATTACACTGATAGACCTCGTTCGTCATGGCGCCCTTGAGAGGCGTGATTTCCAGCTGCTTTGCATCCACAACGTCCGCCCAATTCAACGCCAGGGAGTGTAGAACGATCTCGGCTTCTCTAGGCAAGTTGCCCTCTGCGTACTCGGGTTCGTCCATTGCAGATACGGCATTCATGCATTCCACAGAGGCCATGGGATTCGACCGCGCGACAGGAAACAACTGGTCTATATAATAAAAGAACGGATTCCGCAAGCAATAAATCTGAAATGGTATGCGAAGATTATTAAACACAACCAATGCTGCTAAGAGCGAAGGGCTTCCCTGCTATTTAATGAAATTGATACAGGCGAGGCAGAGGGAAATATCTATTCAATTCCTGCATGACCCCACAATCCGCAGAAAGAAAAAGAAAAGCCCGATTCACACAGATACAGATTTCGTGATTTAAATCTGTGACCTCACTCTCTAAATTCAATTATAATGAAAGCATGGACTATGATATTCTAATCGGACGGTGGAGAGCGTGTGACGGAGATTCTTCTCTTATAAGCGTGTTTGACTTTGTACCATGTTAGGCTGGGATTCTGCACACGAAATAGTCCGTTATTGCCCGTTTTTCAATGATGTGATCAGTGCTAAATTGCCACGTGTTAGGTTTGAAAATAAGAGAGTGGTATCTTAAGATTGGTATCTTATCTGTCGTTTCTATGGTTGTGTTTTCATGTGGATTTTATAAGGAAATTTATTTTATTTTTTAAAGTCGGTAGTGAGTTTTCATCTCTTTTTTCCACGAGAAAAAAGAGATGAAAACTCACTACCGACTTTAAAAAATAATACAATGTTTGAGTTTTCATCTCAAACAATACAATGTTGTAGTTTAAATTTATATTTAAGGAAAACCATGTCACTTATTATTGTTTTCATCTCAAACAAACAATATGATGTTGTAGTTTAAATTTACATTTAAGGAAAACCATGTCACGTATTATAATTTGACTTGGAATAACTTGTTGTGGTTTGTAACAGGTAGGTTTTTACTCTTGTGATATGTCTTTGGGTTTTGAATTATTAACTTATTGATTTTCTTATGTTTCAGGAAGAGAAGCTCTTAGCTAAGTAGATGAAATTTTAGGTCATAATTTTCACACTTATTGTTATCACTTAAACATTTATTTATCAACAATATTCAATGTGATCAATAGTAGCAATCAACAAATCCCATGTACTTGTGGAGAAGACCATGTCATCAATATTTTAAACTTAAGTTGATGTCACAATAACTTCTCCAAGTTGTCACTAGACCAAGGCTCCACAGGTATCACATGCTTCAAAATTATAAATGATAAGGAAATGTATTAATGTCCACTTAAACTAATTTGCTATGTTGGACATATATTATGTCCCTTCAATATTGGAGTACTCCATGAGCTTAAACACCTTCCCTCATACATATATACAACAACTCTACGAACAAAGTTACCAACTTAAAGAGAACTCTCCAAGTTCTTGTTTTTTAGAGGTCGCATTTTTTACCCCTGTTTCAAAAAAAAATTATTAAATTAAAAATAAACAAAATAAATTAAAATAAAGACTTTATTTAATCTAAATTTAAAACAAATTTTTAAAAATATATATTAAATTAAAAATAAATAAATAAAGGTTACGAAAGAATTATTGAAATTGTTGTAACATTTGGAATATTTGGATCTAATCTGGAGAACAGGGGCGAAATGGGCTCTGTGGTCAAATCTTGGGCTAGGGTTAGAGACTGTGGTTAGGACCAGGAGGTGGTTCGAAATTTGTGATGAAATTCTTTTCTCGGATATTTTGGCAATATTCTTTTCACGGCGGTAATTTCCTGGCGAAGTTTGTAGAATTAACCGCAGGCCACATGGAGACCCCAGCTTACGTGGACACTGACCTTGTGGACACCGAGGAGTTGTGGAAGTTGACAGGAGGAGGACCAAGGGACCGACTAGCTGAGAAGGGGGAAGCATCCCTGCTACCACAACAGCACACGGAGGTCGAAAAGCTTGTGGTTTCCTCTCCTAGTAAGTCGCCTCTATTTCATTCTTCCCTGAATGAAGAAATTTTATTTTGGAGATTTTCCATAACAATGGCATTTAGGATCGCGACTACCAGAAGTAGGAACCCTACCCTCCCTTAGTCCACAATGGGCCTTAGAACTTGATTGGTTTAACCAGACAGAAGGAGGGTTTCTAATATCCTCGCCACCTTCCTTCATGCGGGGTACGAGTCCTGTGACAAGCATTATGGAACGAAAGGGTTCTCAGAAGAGGTAACGGAACAAAGTGTAGATGGGTTCCCCATACTCCCAGGGGAACAAGTGGATTTTCCAAAAAAACTCCACCACCAAAGGCTTCATATCAACCTTCCTAAAAGCAGAGGAGCATCGGGGTTTCGATTGGAAAAAGGAGATAAGAGAGTACACACGGGTGGCTCCCTTATATCACGGTTATGGCAATGGATTTGACCATAGAAACCTAAAGAGCAAGACAGGGGACGAACACAAACTAAAAAGAAAAAGTTTAAAGTCTAAAGGGAACCTCAGAAACCTAGTTCTTGGGAAAGAAGTGGATTTAAGTCAGGTCATCCATATGGAAAATCAAACCCTGGTGGTTAGAGCTAGCGGAAGAAATTTTGTGCTCAAAACTATGGTCGACTGGATGCATAGTGCTTGGAAGGAACAACTCGATTATGTCACAGAAATCGTCAAACTCAATAGAAATTGGTTCACTTTCACCTTCTTACAACCAGAGCATACAAAGTGGGTGCTTGGAAAACCTTGGAGTGTAAAAAATTCTCCATTACTCCTAAAGCCTTGGAGCCCTCTTTTTTACACCAACAAAGAAAGGATGGACATTATACTGGTCTGGGTGCGGCTACTAGCACTCCCACTGCATTTATGGTCCTTAGAACACTTCAAATTGATTGGGAATTTCTTAAGAGACTTTCTAGACGCCGACATGAATTTTGAAGAAACAAAGCAAAGTAAAGTGGCAAGGGTCTTAGTCAGTCTAAATATCAAGGAAGGTCTTGGAAAAGAAGTCAACCTAAGTTGGGGAAGTTTTACACATACCCAGAAATTGGACTATGAAAATGTCCCTGTCAAATGCAGGAGATGCCATCAGTATGGTCATTTGATTAAAAATTGCATTCTGCCCGTAAGGACCAGAGGAAAGGGTTATAAAAGAAACAAAGGTAATACTTGGTATCGGGAGGAAAGAATTCCCACAATGTCTTCCAATGAAGGAAAATAGTTCTCAAAAGAACAAAGCCGACCAATTGAAGCAGAACAGGAGGCTCTGGTGCTGGAACAACAAGAATCCTCAAATGATTCAGGATTCAAAACATCAACGGAAGACAAAAACATGTGCATCTCCAAGACACGCTCGGATTTAGTACCAAACATGAACCCAGGTACTTCTTTATCCTCCTCTCCTCCCATTACTTTTTTAATAAACAACTTAAATTTAGAAGGCACTGAGTGGTTGGAGACTCTTAAATTCCCGCCCCTTTCAAACATTTCCTCTATGCTAGCCACTCGATCTTCGGCTCCTTTGGAGATTGATACGAGTGAACCTCCAAGCCCAAAGCATATTTGTAACATTGAAGAGGATACCTCCTCATCATCCTCAATGACCTCTTTGGGTCGCTATTACCTTAGATCACAGAAAAAAAGTTGCCTTGGGAGGTCTAGCCATAGAATTGGTTAACACTTTTGAAAAAAGAGGGCGCGGAAGAAAGTCGTTGATTTTGAAAGCACAAATAAAAGCCAAGAATGATCTCTTGGTCCAGAAACAACTCTTGATCGAACGAGCTCTTAGAGCAAGGCTAACCCATGGGAAGGTTTCATGATGAAATGATGTTCCTTTAATTGTTGGGGTATGGCTGGTCCCCTCAAAAGACCAGCACTAAAAAGGGTGATCGAGTCTGAACACCCTGAAATTCTGTTGTTACAAGAGACGTTGGGGTGGGGGAGGAGATAAAATCTAGATTGAAATCTCTAATTCTGGGTGGGATTTTGAAACCCTGGATGCTACGAGAAGATCTGGGGGTTTGGAAATACGTTGGAACACTTATTCTATCAAAGTTTCGAACTCCTGGGGCATAGAGTCGGGAATTGGTATTACGATCTCTTTGTCGGAGTTGGACGAAAATCTTCACATCATCAATGTATATAGTACATGTCAGAACAGAGGCACATTTTGGGATACTCTTTTCAATAAGTCCTTCTTGAAAGGCCAATGAGTTATTTTAGGAGGATATCTAAATTTTTCTTTGGGTCTATCAGAAGTTTGGGGAGCACATGCAAGAGAAGACCCATTGGCGGGTTACTTCACACAAAAAATTATGGAATGTAATTTGTTGGATATCGAACCTACCAAACTCAAACCAACCTAGAGAAATAACAGGGTGGGGGAAGATAGCATAGCAAAAAGGTTGGATTGTTTTCTTATAGCTGACTCTTTATTGGAAAAACACCTACATTTGAAACTGTGGATTGGATCTGGAGGAATTTCTGATCACTTTCCGATCTTCTTGGAATTAAGAAAGTGGCCAAGAAAGCTAGCAAGCCCCTTAAAATTCAAAAAGACCTGGCTAACAGATGACTCTTTTAATAACCTAGTGAGAGAAAATTGGATGCCCTTTCACTAGGAAAGAAATCAATCGGCAGCCTCTCACTTTGTCGAAAACTTAAAAAGGATCAAAGAAAAAACAAAGATCTGGGCTTTCCAGAAAAGACAAATTGAAGACTTGGAGCTTAAAGAAATAGAATCCCAGCTACAAAGGATTTTAGACAAAGAAGGGGGCGGTTATGCTACACTAGAAGCCAAGACCTCACTACTAAGATTGGAAGAAAGGACAAACAAGCTACTCAAGGAAAAGGAAGAAATGTGGAGGCTGAAAGTAGAGCTATATGGCTAACAAGTGGAGATGAGAACACTAAGCTCTTTCAAGCCTTTGCAAAAGGTAGGAAGTGTGCAAATACCATTTGGCAATTGAAGGACCGGAATGGAAATAAGGAAAATACCTTTGAGGGAATGTTAAGACTAGGGAAAGAGCACTTTCAAGATCTCTTCAAAGCAAAGAACCAAGATACAATAGAATAAGTGGTTTCTATGGCTCGGTACTTCCAAAGATTCTCCAATGATGAGGATAACCGAATGCTGATGGAAAAATTTACAGATGAAGAATTGAAAGAAGTAATTTGAATTTTCCAAAAAGACAAAAACCCAGGCCCTGATGGCTGGACTATTGAGTTCTTTTTGGGTTTTTATGACCTCTTGGGACAAGATTTAATCAATATGGTAGAAGACATCAAAATCACAGGGCGAATGCCACTAAGCTTAATTTCTACCTTCATAGCTTTAATCCCAAAAACTAACAACCCTGCTACCTTGGCTGATTTTAGGCCAATTTCCCTCTGTAATTCAATCTATAAAATTGTCTCAAAAGTTATAGCAAGAAGAGTGAAAAGAATCCTCTCTGACAAAATTTCGAGTGAGCAGTTCGTTTTTTTGGAAGACAGACAAATCCACGAAGTTGTAGGGGTAGCACAAGAAGGACTACACGACATAAAATCCAGAAAACTAAAAAGTATAGTGCTAAAAATTGATCTCTCAAATCGTATGACAAAGTAAGTTGGCTCTACATTCGCCTTTTACTAACACACTTGGGCTTTGCAGCTTCTTTCATCAAGTGGATCATGTGTTGTATTACTACAGTTTCCTTTTCAGTGCTAATCAATGGTTCTTCCTCCCCCTTTTTCCTCTCAGAAAGAGGCTTAAGATAGGGATGTCCTCTCTCCCCGCTACTTTTTCTTCTGAAAAAGTAGCTGAAGGACTCAGCAGAGCAATCTCGAAAGCAAAAAGTACAGGATCTTTATCCCACATCAAAGTCTCACAAACCCTCTGAATTACACACCTACTTTTCGTGGATCATGTACTAATATTTAGTACGGGCTCTAGACAAGATGCATAAACTATGAAAAACATCCTAAGTCTTTTCACAAAAGCTACAGGTATGGTTATAAATGAGGGAAAGTCGTCACTTACAAAAAAATTGCTAATAGAAGAGGAGTTGGGAGCCTTCAGACAACATTTTCCCTTTGAGGAAAAGAAACTAGAAGAAGGATTGAAATACCTGGGTTTTTTCTTAAAACTAAATGACTACAGGAAAGAGGACTGGAAATGTCTCTTAAAAAAATATAAAAAAGACTATTATCTTGGAGTCATGGATGGCTTTCTCGGTTTGGCAGACTAGTACTAGTCAAATTGGTTTTGGAAGCCATCCCAGTCTACTGGATATCACTCTCTTGGATCCCTAAAGGAATTTTGGAAGCAGCTAGAAAAATCACATTCAAATTTCTTTGGAGTGGTAAGAAAGAAGCACATGTAACACCCTGGGTTCATTGGAAGAGGATTGTTGGTCCAAAGGCTCTAGGAGGGTGGGTCTTGAAAAACATTTTTCTTTTTTCAAAAGCTTTGGCGGCAAAAGGAGGATGGTGACTGTTAAAATCCTCTAGTCTTTGGACCATAGTGGTGTTACAAAAATATATTGAACCGTAATCTCTGGAGATCTGGATCAGAAGTGCTCAGAAATCCCTGAAAGGGGTCTCGGTTATTTGGAAGGAAAATGTCAAATCATTCTCAGTCATAGGGGAAGGGCTAGCCTGGAAGATAGATAATGGGCATCGAGTCAGGTTGGGAGCAGATCCTTGGGCTGGCTACAATGGACATCACCTCCTCCCAGACCAGCTTATCTTCCTTTTGAGAACCCGGGGCTTTGACACATTAACCAAACTTGCAGACCCAGACCAAACAACCATTTGGTCACAAGGTTGGAAATCGTCAAATGAGTTAGGCTTAGAAGAAGAAGATGTTGCAAAGTTGGAAAGGTATATATCAAGCCTAAAAATATCATAGATCAGACTCGAGGATTATGAGGATGAACTTATTTGGGACCAGGCTACTTCAGGAACTTGTACTCCCAAGGATGGATATATCAATTTAAACCTAAAATTGGTGCAAAGAGAGCCATTCTGGTGGTGGAAAAAACTTTGGAAGCTGAATTGCCCAGAAAAATCAAGATTGTTTATGTGGAATGTCTTAACAAATACAGTGTCGACTTGGGATATTCTTCAAAAAATAAACTTGTATGGCCCTAGTAGGTGCTCTCTTTGTAAATCAGAAGGAGAATCAACATTCCATATTTTCCTGGAATGTCACTACTTCAAGGAGGTCTAGACTGAAGTGTCAAGACACTTGAAACTACGCAACAACTGGATTAACCTTTCTTTGGAACAGGCCTGGCAGGACTGGTGGACAAACAGAGAAAATAAGGTTTTCAGAGCTCTACCTCTGATGATAATCTAGGGTGTTTGGCTAGCACGAAACACCCTCATTTTTAATGATGTTTTTGTGGCACCAGAAATCGCAGCACTTAAAAGTATTTCCCTTTTCTCCACATACTCACCTATTGTAGGGAGAGTCGAGACTAGAATTCTACAGGAGGAAGAATTTGATAAAACAAAACTTTGGGGTTTTTTTATGGAGCTTCCCAAAACAATAGATGTGGGGGAGGAGGGATTCTATATTTCTCAGAATCCCACTTTTTACCTTGACTTCTGGACTAGGAACAAGAACAAACAACTACTCTGAATTGATGAGCCTCAAACTACTCATTGCCTTCGCCCTTGAAAAGAACTGTGAAACGCTTATTGTTTTTGGAGATTCAATGAATGTCATAAATTGGATAAATGGCACACAAAGATGTACAAATATAAGACTTGCTAATATAGTGGAAGACATCAAATTATTGCAGACTACTTTTGATTCTCTTACCTGTCGACATGTTTACAGGGAAAGAAACAAAGAAGCAGACCGGAGGTCGAACGAAGGCACAAACTTGGATTTGGGCCTATGGAAAGTATCAGAGTTCCTAAATGATCATATTCAGGAACATCCTCAACAAAAAATTTTGTGAACATACTAGACAAACATATACTGAAAGAAGTTATATTGTGAAACCTTTTTTGTAAAATCCAAACGGATTTGATATCACAACGACCATTACAGGAAGGACTTCTCTATGCTATGCAACAAATCTACAAAAAACAACTGATCATGATGTTGATAAGGAATACACTCTTGAAGTGTATCTACAAAATGTAATTTTGCTTTCATTTGATGACACAAAATTACATTTTTTTCCTTGGAATTTTTTTTTTTTAAATGAAAAATTTAAAACAAAATAAAAAATAAGAAACTGATTTAATTAAAATAAAATATATATTTTTTTTAATTACTAAATAAAAAATAAAACAAAAAATGTAATTTAAATGAATTGCAAGGTCGAGGCCATGCCGACCATCACCCCAGCCCCCGTGCGGCCTAGTCCTGGTGACCATGATAGTTATACAGTTTATTCAGCGGACGTTTAAGCAGTAGATTCAATAGATTATGCAGTAGATCAAGCTCCAGATCAAGAGCCAGAAGCTAAGGCGGGTGCACTTTACCTATAACCAATTATTATTGAGGAGAACCCAGACCTATGGGAGAAGCTCTCCCTATAGGGGGATAACCTGGACCTACCATCTATATATATAGGGAGAGAGCCCACTACTATGAAAGAAGGGGGATAGCCAAAATCCTTTATTTCTAACTCAAAGGTTGAGGTAACGTTCTTCGACCCGAAAGACGCCAATCCCAGTGGTTGCTTCCTCGGTTGGGCAAGCATCTTGCTCATAATGTTGCTATGAATCCATTCGCCCCGGATGTGAAGAACGCAAACCCCACTACTGTTTTTTCAATCTAGTGTCTGAATGTGTTTTTTTAATATGGTGCATAATTTGGGACCTTTCAATATAGTGGCCAGAAAGGGAGAATTCCCGCGTGGGGGGCCCACCTTGCAATTTATTTAAATTACATTTTTTTTTGTTTAATTTTTAGTTTAGTAAAAAATAATAATTTTAATTAAATCATTTTTTTAATTTTTATTTTGTTTAAAACTTTCAATTTTTTTTAATTTTTAATTTAAAAAAAAAATGTTTTTTTTTTTTTTGTTTGCTAGTTTGTCACCCGGGGATCGCACCAAGCTTGAGCCACACCAACCCTTAACATGGCTAGAATTTTTGTCCCCACAAGTTTCGAACCGATGACTTTAACATCATAGAGTGCCTTAACAACACACTCAGTCACCGATTGTCCTACACTTTGGGAACTGAAAATTTGGAGGACATGGGGGTGGGCTTTGATACACCAACCCTTAACATGGTTGGAATTTTTTTCCCTGCAAGTTTTGAACCGACGACTTTAACATCACGGAGTGTCTTAACAACACACTCCGTCACCGATTGTCCTACACTTTGGGGACTGAAAATTTGGAGGACATGGGGGTGGGCTTTGATTCACTTATGTATGCACGGGTCAAGATATTATTTAATATAATATCTCTGGGTGCAACCACACATTCAACCACTACCTCAAGTTGCCCCATGGCTCCAGGTTAGGCCCTCACGGGAATTGAACCTTTCCCAATGGTGAAAAACTCCTCACTTTCCACCATTAGATCCAACCCCTTTGGGCAATGTTTTTTTAATTTCATTTAAATAAAGCTTATATTTTAATTTGTTTTGTTTTATGTATAATTTAATAAGTATTTTTCTTTAATTTCAATTTTTTGGTTAAGGATTAAAATTTGTTATTTTTTAATTGATTAAATAAAATATTTTTTATAATTATGCTCTTGTTTTTTTCATATTTTTGTTTTCGTTTTTCTTTATTTTTATTTTTTTATGATTTTTCTAATTTCGTGTGTTTTTTTAAGTAATTTAAAAATATATAATTTTTTCATGGTTTTTCTTTTGTTTCTCTAATTTTACTTCATTTTTTTTTATTTCAAATTGGATTGTGAATTTTTTTTTTTAAACATCTGGTTTTTTTTTCATTCTTTTTAAATAACACTAGTTTGTGGAGTTTTATTTTTTAATGTAAATTTAAAATTAAAATAAATATACAAATTTTGAAGTAGTGTTTTAGGAGTCAATTTCGAGTTTATTCTTTATGATGGTACAAGCTCTCAAAGTACGATTTCAAATATGTATTAATTTTAACTTAAAAAAAAATGGGTAATATCGATAGAATCACTTTTCGACTTAGGGTCAATTTTAAGGTTTTAAGTTTTTGTGATGGCCATGATTTCAAACAAGTTGGAATTTAAGGGTCAATTTTAAGGGTTTTGTCCGCAACAGTATCGATTCTCAAGGTTGCAATGTCAAACAAGTTGGAATTTTAACCAACCCCCCCAAAAAGGTGCTACCAGTAGCACCTCTTTTTAAAACGAGGGTTGATTTTGGTGTATTTGACGCAAAAATATGGATCTTTTGGACCAGAGTTTTCGATTTGAAAGTTGGTAACTATGTTTTAGGTTTGAATATAGGTTATTTGCATGGTGAGACCTAATCCTAAAAGAATAAATTTGAAACTCTAAAAATATTTCTCACATATACACATAAGGAATCTACATCTGTTAGGTTTGAACGAATTTGACACTATAAAAATATTCTCACATATACACACAAAAGATCCCCCGACCCCCACCACCTTCATATGGGGGATATTGAGTAAAACATCCCTTGACCCCCACCCTCACACGAGGTAGGCAGGGGGGAGGATATTGAGTAAAATATCCCCCGACCCCTACCCTCACACTCATGGGGGTCAGGGGATGTTTTACTCAATATTCCCCCCACGCACCCCCACCCACACCCTTCTATAAGGGTGTGAGAGTAGGGGTGTGGGGAAATATTGAGTAAAACATAGTATATGAGCGTGAGGGTGGAAGGGAATATTGAGTAAAACATATTATATGACTATGGGGGTGGGGGGAATATTCCGCCCCACACCCACCCTCATATATCTATTAGGTTTGAACAAAGGTTATTTGCATATATCTATTAAGTTTGAACAAAGGTTATTTGCATGGTGACACCTCATTTTAAAAGAATAAATATGACACTCTAATATTTGTCACACATACACATAATTAATCTACATATGTTAGATTTGAACAAAGATTATCTGCATAGTGGCGTCTCGTCTTAAATAAAGACTAATTTGACACTCAAAATATTTCCCACACATACACACAAGGACTCTACAACAATTAAATTCAAACAAAAGTTATTTATATGATGACACTCATTATCTTAAAGTTATTTGTATGTTAACACACCTTATCCTAAAAATATAAATTTGACACTCTAAAAAGTCGTAGCCTAAATGTTCTACGAAATGATTATTTTCGACGATATTTTCCAGGGACCTTTGCTTGAAATTTGGTGAGAAATTGTTAGATCCGCATATTTGAGTGATTATTTATATATAATCCGAGTGCCACGAGAGTTTTTCAGCATGCTGAATCTATTTTTACAATTAAAAATGGATTTTAATGAAAATAATAATAATAATTTCGTAAAATTTTATATCATCATATTACGACGAAAAAACCATTTCATAGAACAATTAAACAACACCCTCCAAAATTATTTCATAATACATATTACATTTCATATATATTATAATATGTATTACATATTAAAAAAAAAATTCAAATATATCTAAATTAATTTTTTTATATAATTATAGATTTCAAATTTGATGAAGAACAATTACTCTTCATTAATTAATAACAAAAATTAATTTATTAAAAAAAATATCATAAACAACAATAATCAAGTATGTGATATTACATAGAGATATCCACGCACGTATACATTTGGGTTTTATCAAAACCTAACTTGTGCTCTCCTTAAAATTGAACGTGGGGTCCCAAGGATTTTAGTCCCACTCTAATCAAATATTAAAAAAATAAGATATTACTCAAAGGATAACATGACCTTACTCTTCCGTAAAACACACGGAAGACGTTGCTTGTCTTGAAAGGTAGGTCAATTGCGTAACCCTATCTAACTAAAATTCATCATATATTCACCCTTATCTAATCAAAGTCAATTAACGATAGATTTTATCTATATCTGATAAAGTTTTAGATGGTCAATTACACCTGTGTTTTTATTTTTATCAAAGTCAATTAATGATAAATTTTATCTATATGTAAACTGCTTAACCCTATCTAACTAAAATTCATCATATATTCACCTTTATCTAATCAAAGTCAACTATTCACCTTTATCTAATCAAAGTCAATTAATAGATTTTATCTATATATATGATAAAGTTTTGGATATTCAATTAATAGATTTTATCTATATATGATAAAGTTTTGGAGTTTTGGATTTAGATGGTTTTTTTTAATGGGTTAAGAATATTGTATTATGGTAAATTAAGTTTAATTTGAGTGGTTAAGAAAAATACTCTAAAAAGAGTATAAGTGAATTTTATGTAAAAGAATAAATTCTAAACTTTTGTGTTGGTGTTTAGTGTTTACTCTTTCACTATTGGAAAAATCAGGATCTCACTCACAAAGGTTTGGATCGTGCTTACAAGGGTATGGATCTAGCACTAGCATGAGTAGCCACAGTGGAAGTTTTGGGAAGAATGTTAATCGGGTCTAACAGTCTAATAATGAAAGAATGTTAATCGGGTCTAACACTCTAACAATGAAATTTCTTGATCTTTCAAGGAATTATCTCGTAAGTTATACCATAGGTTATATGAGAGAAATGATTTTTATCCTCCCCATATAAGATCAATTCTCTTAAATGACATAAGTATGTATATTGTTATAATGACTTTGAACTTTGATGTTGATCAATTATGTATTTTAAAATATATATTTTAATAAAAATAAATCTTCAAATATCTATAGACAAATCCAAATCTAAAAATTAATATCTTATAATAATAAAAAAATAACTTATTTTATTCTTTGTATATTAAATTTCTGATCCACTTAAAATAAAAAAATTCTTGATAACAAGATATCCTATATACACAGTATAAAAAAGCATCTAAAGTTTTGTGCATAAAATATCGAAGTTACATAAAGTAAAGTAACTAAAGAGAATCTTTGACTCAAAAGGAAGTAATCTCTACCTTTCAAAATACCTTAACTTTTCTTCTTTAAGATAAAGATAAACCATTTCTTTTCTTTGTTACAATAAAGCATTTTTT
>ML787014.1:0-13593 GCA_009831015.1 Picea engelmannii | reverse complement strand
TTTTCTTGGGATTTGTTCATATTTTATGGATCTGAAGGGGGTATTCGACCTTCCTAGCATATTTTATGGATCTGATCATGATCTTTAGGAGGTTTCTTAGCATTATTAGTTTCAAAACTCTTGTATAAATACTCCAAGACATAAACTAGTATGACACCCTTATGTGAATGAAGAAAACTTTGAATTTGCAATCTTGAGATCAGTTTTGTGTTTTGTTCTTGATGATGTCTATGATATGATTATGTGAATGTTGTTGGAAGTTCCTTCTTAGCTGAGACGACTCAAGTGTACAAGTGAAGCATTGGAGGGCCCCCTTTGCCAAACTAGTACACTCTGCCTTTATGTTCTTTTCAAGTAATCTTTGATACATGTTTTAGATCAGATCTTGCTGTAGATGAGTTTTATTTATACCTTTGTTGTAGTTAGATGAATTTAATAGATAAGTAATATGCTTGATGTTTCAAATCCTTACTCATGTTGTGAATGATTTCTTGAATAAGAATTCAATGTGTAGTTTGCTTTCAAACATTAGGATGATCATGAATGCTTTTTGAGTTATTTACGCTTTCAGTACTTTTGATTTAACAAGAATTGGTGATGATTGCTAATGAATGAAAGAAAACAATGAATGCATCTCTTGAATAAGAGTTTTGTCTTTCTAGCATTGATAAGCCTCTGAGCTAGTTTTTGAATATCTCTTTGAATGTTTACTGTTGATCAAATGCTCTTTAGGAAACATTTGTTGATTAATGTCGTGAGATCTATGAATATGACTTCTGAATAGAAGCTTATCATCTCCTCCATATTCAACTCTTAGAATAGGTTTTGGTTTATATATTTAAAAAGCAACTAAGTTATCTCTAAATCCATATATTTTGGATGTGCCTCTAAGTCTTACAAACACCGGATTGACAGTCAAATGCGCTTTAATTTACATCAGTAGGTTGGAGCCTAACAAGCCTCTGGGACTCAGGGGTCTTGATCTGTGGGTTGTGCTATACCCTCCTGGTAGTTGCGGCTCATCATCGTCTTGCGTATCGTGGAGGTTATTGTTTCCTTGATCTTCCCTTCTGAAAATGCGTCGGTTCCTTTCCTTCCATATTGACCATATGATCATTCCTAGGGTGAGAGTCTAGCAAAGGTTCACCTTTTCTTAATCGCTATAAGTTTCTCTCTAGAGCTTGATTGTTGCGATAATGTTACCTCGGATCCTCTCAGACTGGCGGAAGATACTTGTTTCCCAGTCCCATAGTTTCGCAGTGTAGGTACAGTAGTCAAGGAGATGGTTGGTTGTTTCTTCCTGATTTTGACAAAGATGATATCTTGACGGACCGATGAAACCTCTTTTCCTTAGGTTATCCCAAGTTAGGATGTGGTTGTGTAATATTAGCCACTGGAAGATATTAATCTTTGACCATTGGGGGTTATTCCAAAGCTTACCCCATTGTTGCGCCAGGTCGTCTTGGTCTAGGTCTATCATATAGTGCCAGACTTATTTTAGGTTGAATTCCCCTCCATCCTTTTTGCCCCATTTCAACTGGTCCTTTCCTTCCGTGACTGTTATTTTTCATCTACCCAGTTCCTCCTCCACCTCTTTTATTGTTGCTGCGGGTATCTCATTGTTCTGAGGGTTAATCTTGTCCCAGATTCGCCATTTGTTGTTGTCCGTTCCCTGCTGCCAGTATTGATAGACCTTGATTTTTCCTTGTGTGATGAGGTGTTGTTCGAGTATCCCTCTGTCCTTGTTTTCCATCTTTGGTTCCTGCTGCCAAGCATCCTCCCATAATCTAGTTGTTCTTCCATTCCTGATTTCCCAAAATCTATGTGTCTGAATCCATGCTTTGTTGCGCCAGGATAGGTTCCAAATGGCTGAGCCTTCCCTGGTTCCTCCAAAGTGGATTCTGTCCTGGTCGTGGGTGTTTGGTGCGTACTTTGCCTTCCATAAGTTTACCCAGGGTGTTTCAGTTTCTTTGACTCACCGCCACCAAAGTTTTGACCCATATGCATTGTTGGTCATTTGTGGATCATGTAGCCCCAAGCCTCCTTTGCTCTTTGGCCTGCAGACTTTCTCCTAGGATACCAGGGCCCATTTTTTCTTTGTTTTCGCACCTCGCCACAGGAAGTCCCTATGGATGGCTCTGATTTTCTGTAGGATCCCCTGTGGAGTGGGGAAGACTAACATCATAAAGGTTGGGATGGCTTGTAGAAAAATCTTGGTTAGTATCAGTCTGTCAGCTAGGTTAAGGGATCTATACGTGCAATTTTTTACCCGTTCCTGTAACTTGTTTATTACTCCTTCCCAAGTTGACAACTTATAAACTTTGTCTGTCAAAGGAACCCCCAAATACTTGGTTGGAAGTTTTTTCCGTTCAAATCCTAGAATGTTGGTAAAATTCCTTTGGATAGCTGGATTGGTATTAAAGAAAAATATCACCGACTTGGAGTGGTTGATCTCAGCGCCCGAGGCTTCCCCAAAATATTCTAGGATTATTTTGTAGGCTTTGGCTTCCTTGACCGTGGGTATTCCGTGGAGTAGTGTATCATCCATAAACTGTTGGTGGGTTGATGTAGGGCATTTTTCAAAAGGTTTGAGCCCTGTTATTTCCCCAGTTGTTGTTGTGTTCTTTATTCTCTGGCTGAGGCCATCCATCATCAGAATGAACAGGAAAGGAGACAACGGATCTCCTTGTCTAATCCCACTCATGGTCCAAAAAGGTTTGACCGGGGCTCCATTGATTAGTAGTGAGTAGCTTGTTGTGGATACTAAACTGACAATCCAACTGATCCAGTGCTGGGTAAAACTAAAGGCTTCCAAGGCCTTGATCATATAATGACAGCTAATTTTGTCATAAGCTTTTGCTAGGTCCAGTTGTATTAACATTCCCCCCTTTTTCTGGAGTTTTAAGGTGTGAATGATCTCATGGGCCTAGATGATGTTGTCCATTATTTGTCTACCTTCCACTAAGACTGCCTGTTCTTGCGAGATCAGTGAGGGTAGGAGGGGATTCAATCTATTTTCTATGACTTTGGAGATGAACTTGTATATCACATTACAAAGTGTTATGGGTCTGTACTGGCCCGGGGTTTTGGCTTCATTTTCTTTGGGGATTAGGGTGATCATGGTTGCGTTTAGTGCTTTAAGGATGGAGGTAGACATTCTAGAGTCCTCTACTACCTTATAGATGTAATCACTGACGATTTCCCAGTAGGATTTTAAGAATTCCACAGTGAAGCCATCTGGACCTGGTGCTTTCCCACTGGGCATTTCCTGGAGAGATTGGTCCACCTCTTCCGTGGCGATAGGTTTTTTCAGGAAGATGTTTTGTTCCTCGATAACCAAGCGTGGTATATGCCGGGTTATCCTCTGAATGGCCTCCGATCTGTCTTGATGCGGTTCTTGGGCTATCCCGTGGAAGTGTCTAACCATAGCGCATTCGATCTTCTGATGTGACTCGCACTCGATTCCATCCTGGTCCTTGATCTTCAGGATTTTGTTATGGGCTCTTCTGGCCATGGTTGTTCTATGGAAGAACTTGGAGTTCCTCTCTCCTTACTTTAGCCACTGGATACGTGACTTCCTTTTTTCGGTCCTCCGTATAGCCTTCCCTCATGCAAGTTTCTTGAAATTTTTTCATTTTCTCTTCGATGTTGTTTTTCTCTGTATTTATATTCCCGAAGATATCCATGTTCCATTCCTTGAGTTTATTTTTTATGTATTTAAGTTTCTTGTGTAGCTTGAACATCCTAGTCCCTTGCTCCGATTGCTCCTCCCGCCACCACTGTTTGATTTTTTCCTTGAAAGTCGGGTGATCAATCCAAAATTTCTCGAATTTGAAGGGTCTATTCTTAGGTGTTGTTTGGAAGCCTACTTCTAATTGCATCAGCCAGTGATCAGATCCACCTCAGGGTAGGATGTTGCAATCTAAAGTTAGCCCCTGCATAATGATTGACTCTGATATTAGGAATCGGTCGAGTCTTGTAGCTACTTGAAACTGGTTCCTTTGTTTATTGTTCCAGGTGAACTGGCCATTCTTAGTTTGGAGATCTACCATCTCCGCTCTGTCTATAAAATTTGAAAATTCCTCCGCATCATGATCCAGTCTTCTAATACCACCCTTCTTTTCTGTAAGGGAGGTGATAATGTTGAAGTCCCCTACAAGGATCTAGTGGAGGTTGGTGGCTCGACCCTTTATATATTCTAGGTCTTGGATCATTCCTTTCTTTTCCTCTGGCCCATGGGGCCCATACACATTTGTGCAGAGAATCTCCTCAGTGTTTCCTATGATTTGCATGTGCACCGTTAGGGTGTGCCTGGTTGCTTCGGCTACTATTAAATTTAGGATTTGTGGGTTCCACAACATGAGTATGCCTCCTGACCTTTGGTGGTCTTCGATGGAAACCATCTTGTACTTGCGCCAGTGTTGTTTACTGATTGATTCCATTCTATCTGTAGTACATTTCGTCTCTTGAATAAAACAAAGATCCGGTTTCTCCTGCTTTAGTTTATTCCTAAGGATTCTTTGTTTTCTTGGGCTGTTTAGGCCTCTTATATTCCAAGTTATAACCTTCATTTAAACATCTGGGGGAGCGTGGGGAAAGAGTTTCTTGATCTTACCCAAGTTTATCAGTAGCGCTCCCAGCTCCTGCAGTGCTACGCTCTTTGATTTCCTGCCTTTTTTCCTCCTCGTCTGTTTGGGTGATAACTGCAATTGTCCCTCACTAGATTTCACTCCTAGGTGTCCTATCTCCCCGTGTGTGCGTTTTTGTCCTCTGGATTTGGCTTCCTCTCATAGGAGGAACATGTATTGGATGCATTCGAGTTGCTCTGTTGGTACATTGTCGACTCCCTGCCTTTTCCATTGTTCTAATATGTGTGGAAGTTCTATTCCTTCCCTTTCCACCAGGTCTCTGAGATCGAGGTCTTATGTACCTACTTCACTCGGGGTCATTTCTGCATCTCCCTCTACGTCTTGCATGGCAGTGTTGTCATCTTTTGTTTCTCCATCCATCGAGGTTGCACAACCCCCCTGAGCTGTTGTATTGTTTGGCTGTTGGGTGGGCTCTTTTGTTGCTTGGTCTTTAACTTCTAGAGCTTTTGTTGAGTCCCTGTCTTCTGTTGTCCCTTTGTTTGTTTGGTCCCTTCCTTCTGTTAGTCCCTAAAGTTGCACTTGACTGTGAGAGGGAAAGCTAGGGCATCATTCGTTTATTGCAAAGTATTTTTAAGGTTTTATGATATGTTTTTTTGTAGGGTGGTTGAAAATTGGCTCAAGGTTACAGCATGACATGAAAATCAAGATCAGAACATAGCATATCCCATTGGATGAATAATAGGTACACACATAGATGGATTAAACAAATTTAAGAAAAAAGGGAGATGAAGTCTTCAATTTGTCAACTTCACATGAATTCTCGTCTCAAAATGTCATAAAGAAACAAGACTATCAGCTTGATATCAAAACTTGAAAATTATCTCTATAGTAAAATTTTCACTGTATAAATTAACAGTCAAGAATAAAAAAGCATTGCAATCTAAATAATGAATTCAAGCATGAATAAAGAAATAACAGAGTATAAAAAAGAGGGTCTAACCATCCATATGCCTTTTCTATTAAGTGTCAACTTGAACATAAATGCCTTATACAATGAGCTTCACAAAAAGGTCCCCTGGATCTCCAATTTTTCGACCTGCACCTAGTCTTTCCTCTGTCTATTTTAACTATCTATACAACTTCCAGATCCTATCATCTAGTATAGCTTTAATGACTAGATTCAAATAGTATCTATCTACTAAGGTAGTTCACTCAAAAAGAGATTCTACAATCCCAAAATAGATCACAACTCAACAACTTGATATTTGCAAAATATTGCCAGCATTTACATTTGACTCTACAAAATAGGAATTTAGTTTGATTTTGTAAAACAGATCGAGGTCTTAGAATCTCACTAACCAAAAACAAGTAGGCTTTGCCATATTTCCTGGAAAACATTTAAATCATGATTGTAGTAAATTTCCATGTTACCTTTAGGATATAATCACAACAATAGCTTTAGCATTTTTCTATTTGAGCTTTGTGGTAAGCACGACATTGTGCCAATAGAGTTTGAAATTAATCTCCCTGAGTTCTTTGAGAAATGCCCTTTGCTCTTTCTTCTTCTTTTTAAAACCCTGAATCCTTTCTTGCTGGCGAGCATTCCATTGTTCTATCTACGCCTTTTCTTTCTTTAATTGTCTTATTGTTTTATGAAATTCCTTGATCCTTTCTTTATCAGTTCTGATTTTAACTCTGAATCTTGATCATTCTTCAAAAGGTGCAGGTTCATTCAGGTTTAAGGCAACTTTAGGTTCTTTTTCTTTAACTTGGTACTTTGAGACTAATCCCGAGCTATGTTCTTCATCAAAACTCGCTGAATCTATAGCTTTAGGCACATCTAATATGCGATCTGAGTCTTCAAAGTGATCTTGTTTATCCTCAGGGGTTTCACTGATACCTTTAGCCATCTCTTTAGCTTTGTCTACTCTGGTTGAATCTCTCGTTACAGGTCCTGTAGATGGTGAAATGATTCTGTTTCCTTTGCTGACTGGTTTCTTAGGCAGTGAATTTCTTTTTGCCCTTTTCCTGGTACTTGCTCCAGCATTCTCAGAGTCAACTTCGATGACTATTACATTTTCTTCTTTGATTGATGGATTAAACATGGCCTTTGACTTCAGTCTATACTTGTTGGTGACCCTAGTAGAATTCCTTCTAGGTTTCTGTGATACAAACACACCTTTAACCCTTTTCCCTTTGGTTGCAGCACCCCTTTCACTGGTTGATGGCATTTCAAGCTTGACTATAGTTTGAGTATCAAAATCCTTATCTAAATCATTTTCCCCTTTAACATCTTCTTCAGAAAATGTTTCAATTTCTGGATCCCACCTAGGTCTTTTACTTCTGCTCCTCCTAGTCACCTTGATATCAGACATCTCCTCTTTCATAGGGGTTTCATCGAAAATATCTCGTCTCTGTGTAACGATATTTCTCCCTTTGCCTTTCTTCTGCTTATTGGACTGAGTGATAGGGTTTAAAGATTGTGTGAGCCAGCTCCAGGGCTTTTGTAATTCACTCAAAGCAGACATGACTAAGGTTTTAATTAATACTTGATGGAACAAGCTGCTTTTAGCATTGGTGGAGAGTGACTGCACTCTCTTTGACATCTTTTTCAAGCTTTTGAGTAGAAAATAAGGGAGATTTAAAGGGTAATCACCATTTAAATGCATTAGTATCTTGATGTGGTAGATATAGAACAATTAGAATCTACCTTCGCAGCTGATATACCTGTGGATCATGATCAGAGCAGTGTGCCATTCGGGTCGAATCCAACTACGAGGTATTCCCCTTTTCCAATCCGGATTTTGCTTATCTGGAAGCAGGAATTGGTTTACAAATTTTGTAACCACATGCTCTTTCTTCCACCATATTTCTCCTCCAACCACCAACCTGCAAACCTTTGCGATAGCCTGCTCTGTCACTAGCATCAACATCTTACAGATTTCCACCTCGTGACCATCAAAATTCAAAGAAAAATCCATGGAGACCTGCTCATCATAACCCTGAAAAGTGGTAAGGAATTCAAACCACCCAGCGTTTTTGAACCTTTGAGCCACCTGAGGATAGGCTTCAAGAAGTTCGGCACCCTTTGGTTCTATTCTGACAACATGTCCGCTCCTCTTTGGTGCCATCAAAACACAATTATGCAACTAGCGCCCTCGGGTTCCAAATTTGCCACCTGCAATTGTTAGTGTATACTGTCCCTTTGAGCGAATACCTACATTCCTCACTGCAAGCTTGAATTCAGCAAAATCGAACAGGTATAATCTAATGATCATTAAGAAATGGGTGATTTAAAATGAGTCCTGTGCGGGTATACAACAATCAGATTATGAAACGGTTGAATTTGCAAATGATTTCCAAGCTTTCGTGGATGCATGTGAACTTTCAACCCACAATTTGTGTCATCATAACGAAATCTGGATGGCAGGCACGTATCAAGGCATGATTATTTTGGCGCTATGGGAATAGCCTTATTCCCGTAGCGCTATTAATGAATTAGCTTAATTTGAAAGTTTGAAATTCAAACATGCATATAAGGTGACACCTCATTTTAAAACCATGTCTTTCAAAATCAAACTCAAATAAACTATCCAAAAACTATAATGCAAACCACAAGACACTAAAAACAAAAATCAAAAATTGAAATCAACTGGAAACAAAAAATGAAGTGTAGGTAAGAAGGGTTTAGGATAAGGGTTTCTCACTAAACCAAGACAAAAATAGAGACTAACATTGGCTCCTTCTGGGGGATGGATTTTTGATAATAAACTCCAAGAACTGCAGACCAATGCCTTTCCTTTATCTCTGATTTACTGATTCCCCTGCAACTGTCAGTCTTTTATTCTCATCATAACTATGAAAAACAAGTCCATTGGGTATATGGAGTCTTTATTTAAATAAAAAACCTACTGTACTAACTGAAACCTGATGAGCCCTTAGAGAAAATAGTGCTTCAAGAACCTCCCATTCACTGGGCCCCCAAAAATTTTAGTGTTATCTAAATTGTGCAGGAGAAAGGTGTTATTGTTGATTACCTTGGCTATGCTGAAAGGACCATACCATAGGTTATCGAACTTTCCATGTTTTGCTTTATCCTTTCTCCTGGCATCCCATCTTAACACCAAATCCCCTTCATTGGAAACATATTTCTTAGTTCCCTTATCGAATGTAGCCTTGATTTTGCTCTGATGAGCAACAACTTTCTGATTAACCTATTCTCTGACCTGCTGAACTTCAATCATCTGAAAGATTCTTCTTTGGACATCATCGGGTTCCTCTAGTTCTTCTTGCAAAAACTTTAAAACCAGCAGGCCCAATTGAGTTGGAAGAATTGCTTCTGTCCCATATACCATTTGGAAAGGAGATGTCCCAATAGACTTTATGTTACTGATACGATCATCCCAAAGAGAAAATTTTAACTTGGAATCCCATGATTTTTTATTTTCTGTTAATAATTTTTTGATAATCCTTATTAGAGTTTTATTGGAAGATTCTGCCAATCCATTCCCTTGGGGGTAGTAGGGGGTAGAATGAACCAATTTGATACTATACTTATTGCATAATTCAATCATTGAATTTGATTTAAAATCCTGTGCATTATCAGTGACCAATTTTTTAGGATAGCCAAACCTAGAAATAATATATCCTTCTAGAAATTCCATGATTACCTTGTTTGTCGTATTCTGAGTTGGAATTGTTTCAATCCACTTTGTAAAATAATTTGTGGCTATAAGAATCCATCTATGTTGTCCTGAGGATGACAGATTAATCTCTCCGATGAAATCCAATCCCCATGGTCCATGGGCGATGATTGGTTTCAGAGGCAGGGATATAAGTTTCTGCTTTCCAGCAAATTTCTGACAAGGTTCACATGCCCTGACCTAAGCAAAAACATCTAAGAATAGAACTAGCCAGTAATAGCCTGCTCTAAGAATCTTGAAGGCAGTAGCCTTCCAATGATGATGGCCTCTGCAGACACCATGATGTAGATCATGAAAGATTTGTTTAGCTTCCTTTTCGTCCACACACCTCAACAAAAAACCGTTGGGATCCTTCCAAAACAGGATCTGCTCAACAATACAGTACTTTATAGCTCTCAACTTTAATGATCTGAATTTTGATTTATCCAATTCTGGGGGAGATTGAAAATTCAGTAGAAAAAATACGATATCTTTGTACCATTTTGAAGAAACATACTTGTTGTTTATATGTAAATTTATTTCTTCAATCTGGACAGAAGAGTCCTGTGTCATGTATGAAAGATGGTATAACCCAATTGCTTTGCAATTAGATTCTGTCATTAATTTGGCGAGGCCTTGTCATTTTATCAGCTGAGTAGGCTTTATGGTGAGATCGTATTCTGGGATTTTGGTTATCCATTTCCCTCGATTTCCTTCACAATCTGGCTGAACCAATATTTCTTTGACTGCACTGCTTGGGACATAAGATGTAATTTTAGATTGAAGAACATACACTTTGAAGGATTTTAAAGCCTTTACCAAGGCATAGGCCTGTTTTTCTATTAAATCATACTTCAATTCAGAGTCTCTGAGGGTTTTTCTAAAGAAAGAGATAGGCTACTTGTATCCTTGTTCATTTCTCTACATAAGAACAACATCTATGGTATTCTCTTATGCAAATGAAAAAATCATGAATTCTTTGGAGTAATCTGGGCTAATTAGAACAGGTGCCTGAACGATAGACTGTTTGATCCTTTCAAAGGATTCTCTCACTTCTGGTATCCACTTAATTTCTGCATCCTTTTTCAACATGTTAGTGATGTACTTGACAATTTCTGCAAAGTTAGGTATAAACCTCCTTAAAAAATTAATTTTACCAATGAATGACTGAATAGACTTTTTATTTCTTAGAATGTCGATTTTTTGAATAGCCTTTACTCTTTCTGGATCTATTTTAATACCTTCAAGTGAAACAATGTGTCCTAGAAGCTTTTCTTCCTCTATGGCAAAATGTGATTTTTTAGGATTAAGTGATATGCCATACCTCCTGCATTTCTCAAAGGTCTGCTTCAAGTGTTGTAAATGTTCTTCATCGGATGCCGAAAATATAGTGATGTCATCAAGGTAAATAACCACAAACCTATCTTTCTCCCCAATGAAAGAGATATCCATAGCCCTTTGAAATGTAGCTCCTGCATTCATCAATCCAAAAGGCATATTTTTGTACATAAAGGCACCCCAAGGAGTGGTAAAAGTTGTTTTCTTTTTGTCTTCTTCCATTACTGATATTTGATTGTACCTTGAATATCCATCAATCATAGAGATTCTCTTTGCGTTGACAACTCTTTGTAAGATATAATCCATTTTTGGTAATGGATAATTGTCTTTCAGAGAGCACCTGTCTAGATTCCTGAAGTCTACACAGAACCTTATCTCTCTGTTCTTTTTTCTGATAGGTACAAAGTTAGCTACCCATTCCGAGTATCTCAGTGGCACTATGATTTTTGCTTCCAGCAACATTTTCAACTCCTTTTCTATTATAAGTAACAGTAAAGGATTAAATTGCTTGAACTTTTGTTTAATAGGTTTTGATCCAGGTTTCAGGGGGATTTTGTGCTGAATAATCTTTGTATCAAACACCTTCAGATCTTCATAAGACCATGCAAAAATGTCTGAATAATGTTTCATTAATTCAACATATGTTTCTTTCTGTTTTTGTGACAGTTTCCTAGATATTTTTACCAACCTGGGATTTTCATCCGGACTAATTTCACAGTCTACTACATCTGTTTCTTCTATTTGGATAACAACCTTCCTAGAAACATCATTATGATCGAACAACCTTTCTAGTGGGACCAAACCCTTGGGCATATGATTTGTCTTCAGTTCAATGATTTTGTGGCCAACAATTGTATCTTGAAGGACTTCTGCAACATGTATTTTTGTTTCTCCATCTTCGTCATCTTGGTCAATTGAAATGTTAGAAAACTCTTCAATAGTTTTCAAAAATCTTTGAATTTCCTCATCATCTTTAAAAACCCGCCAATGTTTTATATTATCTGGTATTGAAGGTCTGTTTCTGACTTCAACTTCGAATTTCAGATTAGGAAACATAAGAGTTTTAAAGTTGCTAGCTGCTAGTGCCAAGGAGTCGGTCTGCTAATTCAAATTTCTGTGCACAAAAGTAATATTAAATGCATAAAAGAAATTATCCACATAATCCCACACCTCATTTCTGTATTGTTTTAACCTTTGCTGTTTGGTTTGGTATATATTCTTGATCTGGTGAATAATAAGTTATGAATCTCCAAAAATAGACAGCTTGTCTACTCCCATATCTCTAGCAGCTTTCAAACCTAACAACAAAGCTTCATAGTCACTGATGTTATTAGTGGTGTCAAATTCAAGTTTATATGACATGGGGATAACCTCCTTGGTAGGGGAAATGAAGACAATACCAACTCCATAACCTTCTTTAGAACATGCTTCATCAAAATACATTTTCCAAACAAAATTGCCTTTACTGTCTCCCACTGCAGTTGTTGACTTTCTCACTGATACTTCTGCCATTTCCTCACTCATATGAAAAATAGAAGAACCAATATCATCTTCTACAACATATATAGGATGATTAGTGGGATTATTGTGATCACTTACCAAATAAGCCAATCTAACTTCTCTGTATAATATTCGTTGCTCCCCACCAAAAATAGGTATGGTTGCATAGCTAAGGTCCATCTATAAAGTACCACCTACCTTCTTAGCCCAAAATCTTGAAAGAAGCATTCCAAATTTTGGTGGTGTGTCAGCCACGATAACATCTAAGACCAAACTTTTCATAGGAAATTGGGAAAGAGTAACAACCACATCTTTCATAACTCCAAGGCATTTGACTTTCTTGGAGTCAAAATAATATAGATCATGATACAGTCTAGTAATGTCCAACCCTAATTCTTCCATCACCACCTTGGGCATTACATTATACGAGGCACCAGAATCCATTAAGCAGTTGTGCAATATCTTGTCATGGATATTTAATGAAATGTAAAAAGGTGGAGAGGCATCAATTCTATCTTCAATGTGAGGTCCAATAATTATAGCAGGGTTTTCATCCTCTAAATTGACCGTATCTAAAAAGGTGACATGAGCTGGAGCCTGTAGAGCCTTGAGGACAGTCTTTCTGAAAGGTTCTGTTTTCATGAGTTCTAATAATGGCACTGAAATCTTGATTTTGTTGATTTCGTGTTCTAAACTGAAAGAAGAAGCATTTCTATCCGGTTCCTTTATGTCAACAGTACTATCCTTGGCAGTTTGTTTCAATGGTTGATCAACTTGGATCTTGGGAACACCTTTGATAATTCCTGTCTTAACTGGAGTACTAGCCTTCTTTGTGGAAACATGTGTATCAAATTTAGGTGCATTTGAACCAGATCTGAGATTGTATTTTTTCCTTTTAGGTTCCTGTTGGACTATCTCATCTTCATACCCTTCTTCAAACTAATTTGCAATCAAAGCATCTTCATAATCCTGCTATGTCACATGTAGAGGAGATGATTCAGAATCATTCAAATGAACTGCAGGGTCTTCTTCTGTATGATCCTCATCTTCCTCCTCATCTACTGCATTATTCTAAAAAGGAGGTAACACCTTTTGGTCATCTTGGTTTTTTCTTCCTCTTGGTAATATTTGAGGTACATTGTTTGGTCTTCTGAATTGATTTGGATTTTTGTAACTGCCCTCCTGTGCAGGTCTACTGGGTTGTTTTTGTTCTATCTTCAACCTTGCCATTTCATATGTCAGAGTTTTCAACATCTTAGCCATTTCATTCATTTTAGAATCAGATGTTGAATTAGAAGATGAAGGCAATTCTTCGCTTTGCTTTTTCATGTCTCTTTCATTTCTAGACTTCAATTTGTCTGTTGCTAATATGTTTGATTTTACCTTGATAGCAACATCTTGCATCAGGATGAGGGTAGTGGTTCTTCTTTCCCTGAGCAACAAGGAAAATTCGGCATTGAATGCATTGGCAAAAGTGATTTTAG
>ML787013.1:240365-274024 GCA_009831015.1 Picea engelmannii | reverse complement strand
CTTTTTTTCCCTCCTTTCTCTTTTTCTTTTTATTCTCTTTTTCACAAATTATTTGAAGAATGCAATATCATTTGTGAACCAAATCACCAGATGCAGATAATATCCAAGTCATAAGATGATTCCCATAAATTATGGGGTGATAATAGGTGCTATAGAATCTTGGAAGTTGGTGCTTCATTTGAATGTAATATTTAAGATATATATAAAAAATTGTTCCTTGGTTTTCTCCCATTTGGGTTTCCACGTAAAATTATTATGTACTATGAATTTGTGGTTATATGTTTATGATATGTTAAATGAAATCAGAAGTGAATGAAATTGTTAATAAGTTAATGTTTACTTTTTTGATTAAAAATGGAAAAAAATTCTCAATACTGATTCACCCCCCCTCTCAATATTGGTGAATATTCCAACATTGAGTTGCTATAATTTTTGGTGGAATGGTATTGTCATGGAAAATAGTTTATTTCTGAGCCAACCAAGATCCCCAATAGATTAGCAGAGGTAAGGACTTATAACTGTGAGTTGTACCTTTGGAGACCCATTCTCTCCATGCATCCTCGATAGTTTTACCTTATCAATCACACTCTTGGACTACCCTAGCAAAGCACTCCTGCCAAAAAGTTTTACATATGGGCACAACATGAAGATATGGGTTATTGTTTCATCATTTTCTTTGCATAGAATACACCTAACTTGTCCCTCAATCTACCTTCCTTTCATTAGATCCAAAGTAGGAACCTTTTTAACAATCATATACCACATAAAGATGTGATATTTGAGGTGGAATCACACTTTCCATAGACCTTTCTACCATCAGGAAGGCTCTCTTATATAAATTTCAATGTTGAGTTGGATGTATCCTAGTTATGGTGTATATGTTTCATGAGGAGCATGTTTACATACTATTTCATCCTCTTTTTCCATGATACATATATGTGATATATTTAAAGCTTTGATATAATTTGTCCAAGGTACTACAAAATCCTTCTTTATCCCCAACTGAATAGATTCCTTCCATTCCTGATTCCAAATAGTGGTTCAATATGAATATGCAATGTTATTAAGGTAGAAGACTCCCTAAGTATGAAGGTGTTGAATCAAATATTGAGGGAGGATGTGGTTGTCTCCACTACTCGACCATGGGTCAGATCCAATGTGCACCTTGGAACCATTTCCTATGCACCAAGATAAACCTTCACTGGCTACCTCAAAGGAATTGATGACTACCTTCCATATTATTGAGCTCATAGATTTCTTCTTTTGCGGATTTCTGATCCATTCCAAAACTGATTATGGGAGAATATATTTTTGAATGATCACTTGTTCTCAAACACACTTTGTTGTAATCAATATCCAACACAATTTTTCTACCAAATATTTTGAGAAAAGGAATGTATTTTTTAGCCGCCATTCTCCTAACATTTTAGGTTTGGCCAAGGAATTCCATTTGACCTAGGGGAGAACAAATTTATCTCTAGTTCCCACCCAAAGGAATTTTAAGCATATTTTCCTAGCCTTTTCGAGAAAACCTTTGGGGATATAGGAAAAATACATCCAATAGAATGGGATTTCTTCCAAGACCTATTTTACCATAATCAAATGGAATGCACGAGATATCCATATAAAACATCATTTGGTTAACTTTTTTTCCAATTCTATTATCAACCATAACGAGGATTCCTTCTTGTAATAGTTTAGATTTAGATGAAAGTCCATATATTTAATACCAACATCAAGATCCTTAAAATCATAAGGATAGAGGGATCTATACATTACTGGTTCCTCTTATTCTAAATTATGGATTGATATAGTGTATTCCCTTTCATTTATTCTCATACCAGTCACCGTGCCAAATAATTCCAATATGTTTTTCTTTTTTTCATCATCTCTTCTCTTCCCATTGTAAAAGACCAGGACATCATCTACAAAGAATAGATATGTTATCTTAAGAATGTGGGAAATTGAAATTCCTTAGAACTCTCCACTAGACTTGGCAGATTCTAGAGATTTGTTGAGGCCCTTGGCCACAAGAAGGAAGAGTAGCATAGATAAAGGACAACCTTGAAAAAGTCCTTGTTTGATCCAGGGGATCAAAAAATGCTCAAAACTAAAAGTGTTCAAAATTGATCAAAAATGGATTCATTGTGTAGATCTTGTCCTCACGATCCCAATGCAACTTGAACAAGATCAAAAATAGTTTTTATGAGGGAGATATCACATTCGTTCTATTTTCCCAAACATGCAAAATTTTGTTGATTGTACAGTCTGTACAGTCCATACAGGTTGACATGGAAGATGAATATACAATCCATACAACCATATAAATGACATGGTAGGATGTCTTTGTACATGGTGATGTGGCAAGTTGACTGTGTATTGGTTGACGTGGAGCAATCCTTGGTTGACACATGGCATGTTTGTGGAAAAATGAAAGGGTGCCATGTCGCCCAACCAGGGGATGCCACATGGCACCCCCTTATTGTTTGGTAAAGTTTTGTTGGACTCTGCCAATATTGAACCCATGATATTTGGCAAGGGGCAAGACTCCACGTAGGCTAGGATACCATCCTACCTACCAATGTTTATTAACCCTTATGTTTGTAACTTTAATTTAAACTTGAAGTTTGTTTCATGTAGGGAAAAAAGGGTCGGGGATTAGCCCTAGCCTGTGGACACAAATTTTTAAGAAAATCCATAAGTACAAGTGTGCAGGGATGGACGAACTAGTTGACGATTGTGGGTTTTTATCATCGGCCCTCGGCCATGTGGAACACCCGACCTCCATTCGACCTTAACCTCCACTGAGATAGGTGCTAACAGTTTTGATTATGCACCAAATCCACGCACGTGCCCAAATTGGTAGGAGATATAGGTTTTGGAGGGTGTTCCAAGTTTTGCAAACTATGGCTGCATTTTGGAGAGAAGAGACAACAGGTTATTGGGGAAAACTTCTAGGAATGTTATTTTTCTCAATTTTTGGCCAAACCAGGTGTAGAAAGATCCCAACTAGGGGTTTTTGGACATTCTGGAGCCATTGAAGCCATATATTTTTCATTCTGAGAATTTTAAAGCATTGATTTTAACACTTTGACCATATAATGAAAATGATCCATTAGAAACTGGACAAGGAGATGTAACCCAAGAGAGGGGTGAACTCCTTTATCATTTTGTTGTGTTATGTGCTTATTTTGATGGATGTTTATGACTATTTATGATTTTCATTTTAAGTATTAAAAGTCAATATTTTCATGTGCTTGTAACTTAATCCAATTTCCCAAGACACATACATTTTTCACTTGCAATTTTGTATACACAAACCTTTTCATTTTCAGATCAAGTTGGTATCAGAGAAAATGTTTTTGAAGTTTTGATTGTCTACAAGTGTTTTGTTTTCTTATGCTTACAAGGTTGAAGCTCACAAGAGGAGAAGAGAAACTTGCAGAGCCAAGTTCTTAACTTTCAAGAAGGAGAAAAATACATTCACCTCAAGCTTCAAGGAGGCATTCACCAAGTATGGCTCATGAGGAGGGTAATGAAATTCATACTACAGAAGAGGAAACTTTCAAAAAATCATTTTGTGATATGACATAAATGGTGAAAGTTTTATATGAGGAGAGGAATGAAAGGTTGCAAGGTGAAATCTCAAATCCTGCAAGAGGTAATGAAGATAATGGTGATAAAACTCCAAAAGGAAATGGAGGAAATGGTAATACTCCACCTCCTTCACCTCCATATTCTACTTCTTATACCATTTCACAACCACCTCTAAATTCTCCAAAAGAACATGGTAAAATTCCTCCACAAAATCCTTTACTTAAGCTTGATATTAAGTTTTAATTTCCTATGTACAATGGAGAGGTAAATGTTGAGAAAATGGATAGTTGGATTCATCAAATTGAAGTGTATTGTAGGATACAAATAATCCAGGATGATGAATATAAGATTCAAATTGCTTCTCTTAGATTGAAAAGTGCAACACTCATTTGGTGGGAAGCCAAAACTCAAGAGGACATGAAGAATCATGGTAAAGTTTTATCCTCTTGGAATTATTTTATTGTTTCAATTAAAAGGAAATTTTATCCATTAGATTACATGAAGAAGTATATTATGGCTTGGAAAATATTTATGCAAGATAAAGGGAAAAGTGTGCAAAGATACACTCAAGAATTTATAAGAAGATATTTGATTTTGGGTACAAATTTATCTTCTCAAGAAAACTTACTCAAATACGTTGGAGGATTGCATAGCTATTTGAGATATGCAATTCTCATGTTTAAACCTACAAATCTATATGAATTTTGTGTACAAGAAACTCATTTAGAAGAAAGAGGGAAGAATGTTCCTCAAGAGGGAAGAAAGAATCCATTCTACAATGGAGACAAACGAAAGAGGAAATTCAAAGGAAATGGAAAGAATAATGATTCAGTCGAGAAAGAGGGAGAAAAATCTCATGTAAACATTGTTCAAAAGATGGCCATGTTGAAGACCATTGTTGGAAACTTCATCCTGAAATGAAACCCAAAAAGTTCAACAACAAAGTGAAACCAAAGGTTGTTGCAACTACACAACATGATTTAGGATCTGAGTTGGGAGATGAAACAAAAATCACAGCCATGGGTTTTGAAGGTAAGGACACTATTTCCAGTACTAATTCTTCAAGTAGTAGCCTTAATGAAAATCAACATGAAAAAGAAAGAATATATATTTTCCACATAAGGGTAATTTCAAAGCATACCAAGATAGATACTCTATTTGATATTGGATCTCAATAAAACCTCATTTCTGAAGACATTGTCAAGAAATTACATTTGAAAACAAATGCTCATCCTAAACCATATCCTCTAGGTTGGATATGTGACAATTAAAAATTGCATGTGACAAGAAGATGTAAACTTAGATTTTCCATCACTACAAACTTGATAGATGAGGTAGAGCTTGATGTTATTCCATTGGATATTTGTTGTATTGTTGTGGGAAGGCCATATTTATATTATAGGAGAGACATATTTCACTGTCAAGAAAACAAATATCATTTTTTTTTAAATGGAGTTGAGTACATTGTTAGATCACATACAAAGAAGTTGAATTTGTCACTTGTAAATGATGGAAAAATGAAGAGATTAGTCAATGCTAGTAAGAATTTTGTACTCTTAATGATCAAACCCAAAGACAATGTTGAAAAAAAAATTCAAAGGATGTGATGCAAAGTTAAAATATGATTTATATGAGGTTGTTAACCAATATCAAGAGATGTTTCATGAACCAAAAGGATTTCCTCCTAAAAGAGGTATCCAACATGAGATACAATTGTAGAAAGATTGTCCTCTTCCAAACATTGACATGTACATGATGTCATTCATGGAGAATGGTGAAATTAAAAAACAAATCCAAGAGTTTCTTGACAAAGGAGTTATCATGCCAATCACATCGCCATGTAGGTCACCAATTGTTTTAGTACCAAAGAAAGATGGTACATGGTTCATGTGTGTAGATTTCAAAGCCTCGAACAAGATTACGGTAAAGAATCGTTACCCTCTTCCCAGAATTGATGATTTGATTGATCAATTGAAATATGCTAAGTTTTTCACTAAGTTGTACTTGAGAAGTGGTTATCATCATATTAGGATTTCTGAAGGAGACACATCGAAGACAACTTTCAAAACAAAGCAAGGTTTGTTTGAATGGATGGTTATGCGATTTGGGATTTGTAATGCTCCTGCAACATTCATGAGAGTTGTGAATGATGTTTATATGAATTTTCTTGTTGATTGTTTAATTGTCTACTTGGATGAAATATTGATATTTATAAAATCTCGTGAAGAGCATGTTAGGCATGTGAAGCAAGTCCTAGATGTCTTGAAGAAAGAAAATTTGTTTTTGAAGATGTCTAAATGTGAGTTTGGAAAGTCCTCACTTGTTTACTTGGGACATATCATTGGAGGAGGAGAAATGAAAATAGATCCTTCCAAGCTCAAATTAATTTTAGATTGGCCCACACCCAACAATGTAACAAAGGTTAGAATCCTTTTGGGAAAAACCCAATATCAGAGAAAGTTTATTTCTAACTTTTCTTCAATTGCAGCTCCATTACATGTTGTGACGAGAATTAAACATGTTTTCCAATGGGGAGGAAAGCAACAAAAAGATTTTTATGCATTGAAGGAGAAAATCAGTTCAGCTCTAGTTCTTGCACTTCCTGATTTAAGACACCCATTTAAGATACAAACAAATGCAAGTAACTATGTCATGGAAGCAGTCTTGTTGCAACATGGTAAGCCCATTTGTTTTCATTCTGAAACTTTTAATGGTGTTGTGATTAATTATCCTACATATGACAAGGAGTTGTATGCATTGGTGAAAAGTGTGAAAAAATGGAAACACTATTTATTGGGAAAATAAATTATTATTCACACAAATCATCAACCATTGCAATACTTATAATCATAAACAAAGCTACAACAAGCAAGGAACTTTAGATGGATGGGTTGCCTACAAAAATTCCACTTGGTTATTAGGTATAAGAAAGGAAATTATAAGAAAGTTGTTGATATGATTTCTAGGCCTATTATTAGTGCTTCAATTATTCGTAAGCATAATTCTATCATGCATGGGAGATATGTTGAACAATATTCTTTAGATGTTGATTTTAAAGAGGTTTATGCAACTTTGTGTCATTCTAACGAAGTTGAGGAATTGGATTACCATGTGCATGATAAATTTTTGTATCATCTTGGCAATTTATGTATTCCATAGGGTGAAAGAGTCAACATCATAAGGGAAGCACATTCTTTTCTTATTTCTGGCCACTTTGGTGTAGGCAAGACGGTGGCTAATTTGCAAAGGTATTGCTATTGGCCTAAAATGAATGAAAGTGTTTCACGGTATGTAAGAGGATGTTCTTTATGTGCTACAAGTAATCCTAGCAAGAAAAAATTAGGATTGTATACTCCACTTCTTCTTCCTTCTCATCCTTAGGAAATCATTTCCATGGAATTTGTAGGAGGATTACCTATGTCTAAAAAGAATCATGATTATTTTTATGTTGTGGTTGATCGTTTCATAAAAATGTGTATTTTGATGCCTTGTAAGAAGCAAGTTACAACTGAACAAATGACACAAATGTTCTTTCAACATGTATGAGTACATTTTGGGTTGCCCAAATCTATTATTTCTGATCGAGATTCTCAATTTATTGGGAACTTTTGGTCAAGCTTATGGGAACTCATGGAAACCAAGTTGAAAAAGAGCACAACATTTCATCCAAAAACTGATGGTCAAACTGAAGTGGTGAATAGAACAATAGTACATCTTCTTCGTGGTTATTGCAGCAAACATCCTAAGCTTTGGTATGAGCACCTACACTACATTTTGCATGCTTATAACTGAGCTAAGCATTCATCGACTCAAACATCTCCATTTGAGGCATGTTTTGATAAATTTCCAAAATATCCTTTAGATTTTATCTTTGGGAAAGATATTTCTATTGATGGTAATTATGACATTGATAGAGAAAATAAGTTCATTGAACAAATTCAATTGGTGCATCAAATGGAACAAGAATAGTTGGAAAAGAGCCAAGCCAAGTACAATACAAGACATGAAAAGCATTGTGTTGATCACAGTTTCTAATTTGGAGATGAAATTTGGATTTACATTATAAAAGAGAGGCTTAAAGGAGAGGGTAAAAAAATGAAACCATTTAGATATGGACCTTTTAAGATTCTTGAAAAAAATGGTAACAATGCCTTCCATTTGGATTTGATTCCTTATATGAAAATGTATGCAGTTGTTAATGTTGAGAATTTTAGATTGTATGAGCCTCCTTTGATTGATGATCAAGGAGATCATGTTCAAATTCCTTTCATAGATGACATATCTCCAAAATATCTTTCAGAATTGCATGAGGATACAATCCTTGATAGAAAGATAAGAACTTCAAAAAGAGGGAATGTAGAGTACCTTTGTGTTGGCCTTAAAGGAAAACATCCAAGAAAAGCTAAATGGATTGAGGTTATAAAGGTGAGGGAACTATAACCTCATCTACAAATTGACTGAAGTAATCGTTTGGAGGTCCAAAAGCTTCCCATTGGGGAGCAGTGATCCAGGGGATCAAAAAATGATCAAAAATCAAAGTGTTTGAAATTGCTTGAAAATGGATTCATTGCGTAGATATCGTCATCATGATCCCAACACAACTTGAACAGGCTCAAACAAAGTTTTTATGAGGGAGATATCACATTCTGTCTATTTTCCCAAACATGCAATTTTTTGTTAACTATACAGTCTATACGACCATGCAGTTGACATGGTAGGCTGACTGGGAAAAGGGTGATGTGGCAAGATGATTGTGTATTGGGTGAGGTGGACCAATCCTTGGTCAAAATGTGGCATCTTCGTGGAAAAATGAAAGGGTTCCATATGGAGCATCCAAGGGCCACCATGTGTCACCTCCTTATTGTTTGGTAAAACATTTTTGGACTCCACCAGTATCGAACCTACAACCTCTGGCAAGAGGTAAGACTCTGTGTAGGTTGGGCTACTAGCCCATCTACCAATGTTTCTTAACGCTTATGTTTGTAACTTTAATTTAAACTTGAATTTGGTTTCATGCGGGCAAAAAAATGGTCAAGGCTTAGCCCCATCCTATGGATACAAATTTAAAAAAAAATCCATATGTCCAAGCTCACGGGGATAGAGGAACTAAACGGTGGATATGGGATTTTAGCACCATCCCTTGGCCACATGGAACACCCAACCTACATGAGACCTTAACCTCTGCCGAGAAAGGTGATAACAATTCTAATTGTGCGCCAAATCTTCTCACATGCCTAGAATGGAAAGAGAGCTAGGTTTTAGAGGGTGTTCTAGGTTTTGCAGACTGTGAGTGCATTTTGGAGAGTAGAGACAACATGTTATTGGGAAAAACTTCCATAAGGCTATTTTTCTCAATTTTTTTCCAAACCAGGTGCATAAAGAGATCATCTAGGGGTTTTTGGACATTTTGGAGCCATTAGAGCCATCCATTTTGTATTATGATCATTGTAAAGCACTGATTTTAAGACTTTGAGAATATAATGAAAATGATCCATTGGAAGTTGGATGAGGAGATGTAGCCCAAGAGTGGGGTGAACTCCTTTATCATTTTGTTGTGTTATGTGCTTATTTTTATGAGTGTTTATGTTGTTCATTTTAAATATAAAAACTCAATATTTTCATGTGCTTGCAACTTGATCCAATTTCCCACGACACATACATTTTTCACTTGCAATTTTGTATACACAAACCTTTTCATTTTCAGGTCATCGTTATACATGAAAAAAGGGGGAAGCATATTCATTGATCAAAACTACAAATGATGTTTTGGTAATGCAACTTATAACCCAATTTATAAAAGGGATTTCAAACCTAATATGAGTAAATTGGAGCTTGATATATAGTCATCTTACTCTGTCAAAATCCTTTGAAAATCCTATATTTAGGACAACCCCTTTGTATTTTTTAGTCTTGATGGTGTGAATGCCTTCATGTGCCACTCTTATTTCCTCATGAATTTGTATGCCTTCCAAGAAACCAAATTGTTCTTTGGATACCAACATGGAAAGGATGACCTTTATTCTTATTACAATCACTTTTAACACCACTTTGTAAATACAATTACACAGTCAGATAGGTTTATAGTAATCAAGAGATTGTGGGGAGTCTGGTTTTGGAATCAGTGATATAAATGTGGAGTTTAGGGGAGCATTCATATGACCTTCCGAGAGTGATTCCTCAACCACCATTAAGATATCCTTTCAGATCATAACATAGAGGCCTAAAAAAAATTATATTGTCCAACCATTCAACCCAGGGATTTTGTTCTTCTGGAAACTATGAAGTACTTCCATGAGTTCTTGTTCTGAAACTTCCTCCATTAGAGCCCTATTGGCTTCAACATCCACAAAAATTGTAAAAAATGTTCCAATATGACTACATCATCTATAGTGGCCCTATTGTCTTCCTTGAAGATATTTCAAAAATGACTCTTCCCAAGTTGTGCTAGGCCATCAAAAGAGGATACATCTCTTTCTGAGTGGTATGAAAGGATCTAGATGGTATTTATGAGGTTCCTACCTTTTTCGTATTCTTGGAAATGTTTTGTGTTTTCATCCCCACTTTCTAACCAAATAACTCGGCTCTTTTGATGTTAGACTTCTTCTCGATCTTATAACAACTATCGTCTCTTCTTTTCCAGGGTGATCAAAACCTCCTTCGATTCAAGAGTGACATATCCATCCCCATATGAATCATATATTGCTTGGAGTATTTCTTCTTTGTCAATTAAGACCTTCTCATCCCTTTGCATCTTATCATGATCCCAATGCACTTCTTCCTTCTTGAATAATTTGATATTTATTGCAAATTGAACCCCAACCACCTCCCTAGAATGTGGGTCACATGGAATCCAACAATGTTTGACTAAATTATGGAATCTTTCCTCCTTTATCCAAGCCATATTTGTTGGATTACTTAGAGGGGGGTGAATTGGTAATAGAGAAATCTAATCCTTTTTAACCATATAATGCAAGTGTTATATCAATGTAGCATTATCATCCAATATTTAAAGAGTAAATAAACAATGAACAAATCAACAATCATACACATACACAGTACACCAATGTTTTTACGTGGAAATCCAAAGAAAGAGAAAGCTATGGAATGTTTTTTCTTATATGTCTTGAATAATTACATTCATTGGAAGCACCAACTTCCTTTGTTTTCCAGTTGCAAATAGAAGGAGGCTCCAACCACCTAGTTTCTCAGGCTACAACCTGAGGTAAGCTCCAACTCCCCAATTCTCTGGCTACAAACAGAAGGAGGTTACAACACCCTATGTTCTTCGTCTACAACTGAAAGGTGGCTACAAAAACCTATCCTTTCCCTGTCCAACCACCCTAATCTATAAGTAGAATGATGGAACCATTATCGCACTATCACTGTGAGATATACTGATGTAAACCTATACCAATAAATCTACACCAAACAACATGTACCAATAACCTAAACCATGTATCAACCATGCATCAACCTGTACCTCAACCTGTAATCAACATGTACCATAAACAAATGCATCAACCATGCACCAACCTATACCAAACAACCTGTAATAAAATTTTACCCTAAACAAGTGCATCAACCATGCACCAACCTATACCTCAACCTAAAAACCTTCCTTAACTTTAACAATAAGAGACTAGCATTTTCATCAAACTTTACTTTAGTCTCACATGACTAGTTTTGGATTAGTCAATAGCCCTAACTTGAATAATCATAACTATGTACTTGTAATGAATAAATATTTGAAAGTAGTACACAATGTTCTTCATTGTGTTTTATGAAATTCTACCAAGTGTCACTACTTGGAACCTCTTAGAAAATGATTTATAGAAAAAATGGCATACATTGTTGAATTATGGTTTATTCTAGAGAGAGAACTTGTAGAGCATACCTCGCACGAAATATTTGTTGTATCGATATGAAAATGTTACACAGACTACTATAGACTATACTATAACCAAAAAATTTGGTCTTACTGAATTTGGATATGTTATGAAGAAGTTATGATATTTTTACCCGAAACACATGTTTTAGACTAGTTTAAGGACTAGCCGCAAACCCTATTTTCCATGGAGTGTAAATCCAAAAAAGCAATGACCCACAGGATGAAATTTGTACCAAAGCTACTTGGATAGTTTTTCTCAATGCCTCCCAATTTCACAGTCTTAATCATTCTAGAAAAAAAATTATTGCGAAAATGGTGAGATGAAATGTAAATAACATATCTTAAAAAGCATAATCAAAAGAACTTATCCTCCCTTGAATTTCAGCCTTCTTTACTTCACCTTCCCTCTTAAATTAGGCTTAGATATCCTTTGGTTACCTCAGTCACCTATAGATATTCAATATTCTCAAGTGTGATTAAAATGAGAGAGCCTTGCCTCTTCTTTATACTCTCCAAGTAGCTTCCTTAGAATCATATTCTAGGCCACTTTGTCTGCATAGCCACTTTGGCCACACAGTCACCTATGTCCAACTTTTCCCAAATTTACACTTGTCCATGTGTTATCCCTCTAGAAAACTCTCCTAGGATTTATCTCAGAGATGCATGGTAACTTAACTTTTTTGTAATTATTTTCTCAATAATGGGTGTGGGGTTGGATCAAGATGAATATATAAATCATTGGATTGTATCTTCAAGAAAGTCTAGTTATATTCATATAGTACAAGGCCTTCAAGAGATATTATCATATAGGTTTATAGATCAAATGGATAAGAAACCAATCAATTAACCAGAACATACATAAACAATATATATGATGGGTCAACAAAATAGCAATGGCTACTTATGATTCTTGTTTAATAATCAAAGGAAAGATGCCAATTACCATAGGACATTTAAACAAAAACAAAGAAATGATTTCAACTCATAGGAATAGAAGAGGAATGAAAAGAGAGTTTGAAAATAACAATGAAAGAAGTTTTCAGGCTAAATATATTAAACAAAGTGTCTTTATCACAATAACAGTAGAGTATAGAACTCAAAGTCGAACCCTTTGTTCATCAAATGTTCTGGGCTTTATAGCCTTTACAAAAGATTTCTAGATCTAAGAAAACTGGATCAAATATACTAAATATGGAAAGTCAAAACAAAAACATGAAAATAGGAAAAGATCATATTTATGTGGTCAACCTTTATCTGGATAGTCTTCATGCCTTCAACAGCTACAAAAGATCTCCATAGACTGTGGGATAAGTCAAGAATTCCACCTTGGAAAACAAGTCATTCTTCTATCATTAATATGCAACAAACTTTATCTCTTTTACCTTGTTGGCACCTCCAAAACTGGGACAACACATTGAAACAGATCCTCTTAATAATAACCTTAACTTATAAATCATTCATGTGCCCTTTAGAATGATAAAACTTGGATCTGTGAAAAAAGAGTGCCATTATGCCCTTCTTTGTGCTTTCGGTGGCTAGGAGAGGAAAAATTCAATCATGTTAGCTACCAAAAGCTCATCTTTCGGTGGCTATGAACAACTGTGAAAGCCTGCCTATGCCACTGAAAGATTTGTTTTGAAAACTCATGCTCATCCATATGTATTCTCTGATAACAAAATGATCAGAAATCCAATGTGTTCTTTCTTTTCCAAATATTCAACAGTAAACACTTCTTTGACAGTAATCTTGATTAGCATGTGTTTTCATTGATTCACAATATTTAGAAGAGAGAGTAGTCATGCATTTTGTTGTTTGTAATGCACACATCTATATGGAATCACCTGCAATAAACTTGTTAATGCATACATTAATGAAACACTCAAAACCTTCAAAGTAGGGCTCACATCATAGTTTCATCTTTGCATGTAAATGAAGTAATATCTGCAGTTGTGGCTTATAAGAACATTCTTGGATTAAGAAGAGAGGACACAGCGCCATAAAAGAAACACCAGGCTGAGGATACAACAACTACTGCTTCATTCAAAATCCTGACAAGCACTAAACAACTATCATTAAGCTTTGACTATAGAATAGGTCCAATAACCAAAGATGGAAAAATGGATAATGAGGTCAAGGCCACTTTCATCTGAATAATACCAAGTACCCTGCTCAAGTCAACTAGTGAGAGTTTGTTGTATAACTTTCATTGCTTATAGTGCACACACTCAAATGGAATAAGCTCATATCATCTTTGGATTTGAGCTCTGTAAGATAGAGGCTCAGATCATCCATTTCAACTTTCTTTGGCTTTGGAATTTCCATGTCAACTATTATAGAAATAGTACACACTTTAGGTGGATGACAAAGTACTCTAAGATCTTGCAATAGCTTCATGTTTTTCCTGAGGTTTATCTTTTCAATCAGCTCCAGTAGATTGTTTGTGCCATGTAGCTTTCCCTGAACCACTCCTCCTCATAGCTACGTTTCTCCATTGGACAACTGCACACACATTCTTTGTCTGCAAATCAGGCATTTTGGCAATTGTCTATTTGCATTCAGATATCAAATCCCCCATGCATAAGATGATTTAGATCCTTTGTCTTTTTATCTTGGCATGTTGATGTGAAATAGCAAGCATTGATACCTGTACAATCTTGCAAACTGATAACCAGGCTTTGTGATGAGTTTTGGTAAGAGGGAGCCATCAATCTATTGATAGCGAGCTTGCAAACCCTACAGCTTTCACTCATTCAACAACTCAACAATCTTGCATCGACTTGCTTCAGTTTTGGCTTTGTGCGCCATATGAGTTAATAAAGAGTGTATCTGCAAATACTGGATATCAAAAAATGTTTATTGGTATGAAAAGAAAACTTTTAAACAACTGTACACTCTTAGGCACTATTGCTTTGACATATGCAACAATTACAAAGTGAAGACCAGATTCTTTGATGAGTTGTAGCAAGAGAAAAAGCCATCTCACGAGATTCTTTTTCATATTACTTAGGTTTAACATATTGGGCATTGCCTCCTCTTCAACAACTACCAACACTTGTGATATAATCGATAAGATGTGGTGAGAGGTAAGAAGATCAGTTGTCAGTGTTGAGCTTTGTAGCTTGATTTGTGTGGTTGGGAGTTTGGCATATGATTCATGGCTAGCATGAAGAGTTTTTTTTAAACCCCATATCTGACATGCATTGAATTTAAAACCTTTGACATTTTCATTCACCAGTGATTATATTGCATATTTGATAATACAGGTGACGGAATCTAGCTAACTCTTAAGTGGTAAATAAAAGTTGTGTGGCATGTGAACTCGAGATTTTGGCTTGGGCCTTGTGTGTCGACTTGTAACTTGAATCGAGGCTTATAATTTAGGCTTAACTCTGTGCTTACTATGCAAATTGGAAGTTTGACTTGAACTGTTGATTTGGTAATGTAGATTGGGACTACGTGTTAACTCCTGGCTTGACCCTTATTGTCGACTTGTTTCTTAGTTTATAAATGACTCGTGGCTTTGAATTTGAATGTGCAGCTAGCATGTAAGACAATAATCATATGACTTGGACTATGGAATATTAAATGGTTTAGTAAATAAGATAATTCATTGGATAGATTTTTAAAAACAAACCATCAACACCGATAGGCTTAGACTTGTGATTTGAGATTAGAGATTCTAGAGTTAGGATAGTGACTAGATGCAATAGATTAGGGCTAACAATTTTATTCGTATTGTAGGTCAAGAGGGTAAAATTTAAGGATGTTGGGCAAAAGAAATCACTGGAAAATCCATGAAGAACTTGTAATTCAAGACATTGGCCACAAAAATAACAAGTAAAAATTAGAGAGATATTTACTGTCTTTCAAAAATACCATTATATTTTTTTCACTAACATCTGGCTCCAACTAGGATGGAGACCTCCCTACGAGGTTTCCAAGAACCTAGTAGTTCCATTCACCTTTACTATTGGGCTATGGAGTCATCTAGCCTTTATAACTGATTTCCTGCAAACCTGTAGCATGCCTATGGCCTGCCCGTAGCCTACTCTGCTTATTCAACAACTAAAAACAATTGAAAGAATCTACTTTCACATAAGGAAAGCTTCTTCTTCTATGTATCCCTACACTAACCAATTGTACTGCCTCTTATCAAGTGAATTCATGCTTTCAATGAAGCCATGTTAGAAACTGATTTACTAAACTTGTTCTTGATTTTGACCCTAAAAATAATAGAGAGTGTAATATGCAGAAATATGGTTGATGACAGAAACAATATTCATCTAACAAAAATGTTTTGACATTCATACTACTCATAAATTCCAAATAGTTAGCAACAGGGTCATAAAAACCATAAAAGAATACCTCTTTGAGCCGTTGGTCCAACTACAGATTGAAGTGATGTTGGATGCCTTCACTGATATCGATGTTAAATGTAAACTATTATTCTTCTGTCGAAGGAAAATGCAAAATCAACTGGTGATCTGAACCTTTCTTCTCACCTTCACCATATCTCTATAATCTGAATTCATCATGATGATATGCTGGCTCATCAGAGCTAACAATTTCCTCTCCAACAATAATATCTTTGTAGGATATATCGAAACTAAAAAGATCTTCTTTGGATTTTTGAATAGCATATTGCTAACAAGCATCATTCATAGGATGGACATATGTTTGATCATCTTTCTGCCGAAAAGAAAAACTAGATGAAATTTTAGTAGACAATAAGTCTTCACAAACCTTAGAATCTTCTTCTTCATCACTGTATTGATCGAATCTGGGAACGTCAAGATAAGATCCTAATGACAGAGATGAGGATTCTTGTATAGAAGTACCAGCAATAGGATCATGAAACAAATTTGAAAAAATCTCACCTAGTTCCTCATGGTTACTATAACCTCCCTTTATCTGCAAATCTGGGAACTATGAACTGTCCTTAATATTTGTTGCAGATCTGAAACTGTTACTGACTAATTTGACAATTCCTCCTGCTGATGTATACATTTTCTCTTTAACCTCAAAACATTCAAAAGCGATATGTTGATTTTTATGAATATCTAAAACAATAGATACATATGATATGATGTCAAATGTTTCTATGTCATTACAATCATTCAATACCTCTCCATCTTCAAGGTGAATGTCTTCTTCTATAATAAAAGATTTATCACTAATTTGATTTTTGTGACAAGAAATATCTTTATGATATGAAGAAAACTCTTCACAACATCCTTCAAAAAGATGTTCAGCTGGAAAATATTCTTTACAAAAGGAATTAAAAGTTGCATGGAAACCATCTAAAGAGCTAACACTTGCATCTGGAAGAGACCGGCACCAGTCAAGAGAAATACCCTCTAATGAATACCCTCCTCTTCAACAACTTCCAACACTTGTGATATAATCGATAAGATGTGGTGAGAGGTAAGAAGCTCAGTTGTCAGTGCTGAGCTTTGTAGCTTGATTTTTGTGGTTGCGAGTTTGGCATATGATTTGTGGCTAGCATGAAGATTTTTTTTTTAAAACCCATATTTGACATGCATTGAATTTTAAAACCTTTGATCTTTTCATTCATCGATGATTATATTGCATATCTGATAACACAAGTGATGGAATCCGGCTAACTCTTAAGTGGTAAATAAAATTTGTGTGGCATGTGAACTCGATCTTTTGTCTTGGGCCTTGTGTGTCAACTTGTAACTTGAATCGAGGCTTATAAGTTAGGCTTAACTCTACACTTGCTATGAAAATTGGAAGTTTGACTTGACCTGTGGATTTGGTAATGTAGACTAGGACTGTGTGTTAACTCTTGGCTTGACCCTTATTGTTGACTTGTTTCTTAGTTTATAAATGACTCGTGGCTTTGAATTTGAATATGCAGCTAGCATGTGAGACAGTAATCATATGACTTGGAATATGGCATATGAAATGGTTTAGTAAATAAGCTAATTCATGGGATAGCCTTTTAAAAACAAACCATCAACACCGATAGGTTTAGACTTGTGATTTGAGATTAGAGATTCTAGAGTTAGGACAGTGACTAGATGCAATAGATTAGGGTTAACAATTTTATTTGTATTGCAGGTCAAGAGGAGAAAATTTAAGGATGTTGGGAAAAATAAATCACCGAAAAATCCATGAAGAACTTGTAATTCAAGACATTGGCTACAAAAATAACAAGTAAAAATGAGAGGGATATGAACAAGCTTTCAAAAATACCATTATATTTTTTGTTGCTAACACCATGTATCCAATAGCCACTTGACCACTTAACCCATTTTCCTCATTTTAGGGTTAACCTTCTTATAACCACTTTCCATAATTAGAAAGTTCTCCATTTACTTTATTATTTAAATAATCCACCTTGACTTTGTCACTTCACTTTATTATTTAAATAATCCTCTTTGACTTTGTCCCTTCACTTTATTATTTAAATAATCCTATTTGGTTTTGTCACTTCACTTTATTATTTAAAAAATTTCTTCTTTGCAATAACTTTGACTTCTTTGACCTTTTATGGTTTCAAGCCAATCATATGAGGGTCCTTCAACTTCATAAGGCCATAACTCTCAAACCGTGAGGAGTTATGTGATGTTCCACATACCACTGGATATGGCATGACATGTACTATCCATATAGAATAGTCTTACCTGCAAATATATCAAAACGCATACCATTATACATAAAAAAAAATTGGGTCCATTACCAAAACCTTTGTGCTACCAGAATTTTCTACCATAATTTCTTCAAGGGTTGACATCAATGACAACCAACCCAATTAATAAACAATCTCCCCCTTTGGAATTGATGGCAACACTTTGATGCAATGCTGAAATCATATCACTCATGCTCCCCCTGGGACCATGCCTGCATCTCTGTAACCAACGCTCCCCCTGGAACCATGCCTCTGTCCTCTGCATCTGATAAATCTCTCCCCCTTTTTCATCAACGACAAAGGTATCTTTCCATTCGAGGTTGCTCCCCCTAACCGAATCATCTTATCTCCCAACCTGAATTGTCCTCTTTATGGTGTTTCCTCGTGTACATATAATACATATAATATAAGCATTCAAAAGCATTAATTTTAGAGTAGAAATAACTCTGAGCCTCTGGCGAAGATACTCAAAGGATTCCCATCGAAGAGGGTTTGTAAAGATGTCTTCCACTTGCTCTTTTGTGCCCACATATTCACCTCTGATGTTCTTTTCTACAACCTATTCTCGTAGAAAGTGATACTTGATTGTAATGTGCTTCATCTTAGAGTGCATCACCAGGTTCTTTGATATACTTATGGCACTTATATTATCATAATAGATTGGAATGGGCTCATCATACTTAACCTGTATATCTATCAGAGTTTGTTTCATCCATAGAACCTGTGTACAACATGTTGTTGTTGTAATATACTTTGCCTCGACTTTCGATAAAGATATTGATGATTGTTTCTTTCTTAGCCATGATACTAAACACTCACCCAAGTAGAATGTTTCTCCACTGGTGCTTCGTCGGCCATTAATGCAACCTTCCCAATCTGCATCTGTGTAGGAAATAAGTGATAGATCCTTTCCTTTTGGATACCATAATACAAACTCTTATGTTACTTTGAGATATCTGAAAATCCTCTTCACTACTAATACATGTGATTCCTTTGGTGCTTCTTGAAATCGTTCCACCTGTCCAACTACCTGCAATACATCTGGTCTGGATACTGTCACATATAGTAGGCTACCAATCATTGACCTGTGTTGCCTATGATCTGTAGAATTTGAATCATCATCTTTTCTCAACTTGAAATTAGTTTGCATGGGAGTGATAACTAGTTTGAAATCTTCCATTCTGAACCTCTTTAGAATTTGTTTGATATACTTGGTTTGAGAAATAAAAATTCCTTGGTTTCTTTGATGTATCTTGATGTAGAGGTTGTTGTCTGCACTTCCGTTTCTGAACCCTTCCTATTGTATATATTTATCCAGTATAGAGTACCATGATCTAGGATCCTGTTTTAAACCATACAAGGACTTCTTTAATTTGAACACATAATATGCATTCTCTAACAACTAAAATCCTTTTGGTTGTTTAATGTAGACTTATTCTTCAAGTTCCCCATTCATACAAGATGATTTTATGTCCATATAACACACTTTAATATTTTTGGAGCATCCTTAAGATAAAAGAAATCAGATTGCTTCCATTCTGGAAACTGGGGAAAATGTCTCTGCAAAGTCGATTCCTTGAACCAATGCATATCCTTTACATACCAATCTATCTTTTTTCCTTATAACCTATCCATATTCATTCAATGTATTCATGTATACCCACTTTGTGTTGATCACATTCTTATCCTTTGGTCTTGGAACCAATTCCCAAGTGTTATTTTTCTCTATTTGATCCAATTCTTCATCCATGGCCTTATTCCAAAATTCATCCTTGTTGGCCTCTTCAAAATAGTTTGGTTCAATTGTAGATGAGAGTGCTAGGTGCATTTGTTCTGGTGAACAGATTCTTCTTCTACTCTCAACTCCTGCATCTTTGTTTTTGATAATATGATATGAAGGATGATTCTTCTGTACTCATTTGCTAGGTGTCTTTGGAGGCACTTGCTAAACTTGTTCTTCTACTTTTGTCAAATCTTCTTCATCTTCCTCTTCTACATATTTTTCATCTTTTGATTCTTCTTCATAAAGTTGTTCCATTGATTCATTTTCTTCTTCCTTTAATTCTTGTCTACGTGTTTCATCAATTGTTACATTGATTATTTCCACAACTTTGTTCAATCTTAGGTTGTAACACTTGTATGCTTTCCTTGTACTTGAGTAACCAAAAAGTAATCCTTTTTCCACATGAGATTCAAACTTTCCCATTCTTCCGTATTCTCTTTTGATGTAGCATTTGCTTCCAAAAACTCTGAAGTACTTCACATTTTCTAGTCTTCCTTTCCATAGCTCTTAGGAATTTTTTTCAATGTTGTTTCTGAGCATTAATCTTTTTTTAATGTAAAATGTTGTATTCATTTCCTCTATCCAAACGATATCTGTCAATTTGGAATCCATTAGCATTGTTTGATCCATTTCCTGTACTTTCTTGTTCTTTCTTTCAACAACTCCATTTTCTTGAGGTGTCCTAGCAACGAAGAATTGCTTTTTTATTCCATGCATGTTGTAGTAGTCCATAAATTCCTTTGAAGTGAAATATCCTCCATTATCATATCTCAAGCATCTGATTTTTGAATCCATTTCATTTTCAACCATTTCCTTGTGGACCTTGAAGTTTTCAAAAGATTCTAACTTATTCCTGAGAAATAAAACTGCACTCATTCTTGTATAATGATCAACTAATAACATAAATTATTTATCACCTTTTAAACCATTTGTTGTAGTTGATCCAACTAGATCAATGCGCACAATTTCTAGTGGTCATGTCATTGAATATTCTTTTGATTTAAACATGGTCTTTGTTTGCTTTCCTTGTTGACAATGCTTGCATAAAGTGTTGGTTGGTTTTGTGATCTAGGGCATTTCTCTAACTAGTTCCCTTTTGCTAAATTTGACAAGGTCATCAAAATGTATGTGACCCATTATTCTCTTCCATAGCCAACTTTCATCTTCCTTTCCTAGGAAACACTTTTCATTTCCAATTTCACTTAATACATATATGTTGCTTGAAGTTCTTGCAGTTGTTGCAATAAATTTTGCTGAACCTTATTTTCTTATCTCACACTTTTCTTAATCGAACATAACTTTATGACCTTGGTCACACATTTGACTCACACTTATAAGATTATGTTGTATATCTTATACTAGTAGAACATTTTCTTCCTTGGTATTCTTGTTCCCAATTATGGTTGTGTCTTTTCCAATGATTTTAGTTGAATCATCATTTCCGAAGGAGACTGATCCATCTATTTCATTTCTTAATGTAAGAAACCTATCTCTATCACCTATTATGTGTTTTGAACATCCACTGTCAGCATACCAACCAATTTTTTTTTGCTTAGCTTGTAGAGCGAGTGTGAATTCTTCATTGTTATATTGATTATACTTTCGTATCCATGTCCTTTTTTGAGGTTCTTTTCTATGACTATTGTTTCTTTGTTGTGGTTCTCTAGGAGGGACTGTTCTTCTGCAATCTTTGGCCATGTATCCAAAGTTGTTACATGTGTAGCATTCCACTCCAGTGCTCAAAGATTCAAACATGTTGTAACTTCTTCTCTTTGTTTCACTAGGCCTTCTTGGATAACCTTTTTGTGTATGAATTTCAAAGTTGTTTATGTTCCTGTTGTTAACTCTACAATTCACATCTTTATGTCCAAAATTATTACATGCATAACATAAACCAAAAGATATAATTTGATACCTGGGAGTTGAAGATCTTATGAAAGTAGGTACTCTTATGAATCCTTCTTCTTCCCGAGGCCTATTTTTTTATGTCAGTCATTGATTCTGAAATTCGAATATTCTCAGTGGAGGAGTGTCCCTGTGATTTTCTTTGTATACCTTCCTATCCCCTTTGATTGTTTCTGCATAGATTTTTGGATATGTTTCTTATTCTATTTTTTTGGAGTTTGATCCCTTTTCTATCTGGTTGTATCCAATTCCAGACTTGTCATGATGAGGTTTTTTACTGCTGATAATGTCATTCAAAACTTTTGAGTTGTTCTACATATTTTTCTTTTGAATATCCTTTCTTAATGTGACAATTTATGCTTCTAAATTTCCAATGATCATGTCTCTTCCTTCTAGCTATTCTTTGAGTGTTTCTTCAATTCTTTTATCTTCTTCAATTTGAACCTTCAAATTTGTGATCATTTGTTCTAGTTTTTGAGTGTCTTCTTTATTTTCTAGTTCCACTTGTAGTTTCTTGTTTTTCTTCTTTTCTCTTCAGATAAATTCTATGGAACACAACAATTATTCTTGGTAGTCAACTTCTGCCTCTTCATATTCTTCTTCAGAGTCTTCTTTATCAGAGTCTTCTATTTCCATGAATATAACTCTTTCTATCTCACTGTCACTGACTTCATCTTCATCTAATGATGAGATGTCTTCTTTGGTGCATAAGCTTTTCTTGAAAAATTTCTTTGTGGTTCTTTTTCCTTTATATGTTTGTTTTCTATTTGAGTAACTTTCATAATTTCTCTTTTTCTTTTGAGGACATTTGTTAGAAAAATGACCAATACCATCACAATTAAAACAAATCAAAGGAAGCTTACCACTATACCTACCATTGGTTCCCTTGTTCAATCTTCTGACAAAGTTGGTCACTTCTTCATCATCTTCCAAGACGTCACTATTGTTTCTATGTTCTTTTTCTTTTTTCTTTTTTCTTTCCCTTTTGCTTTGAATTTTTGGATGCTTTGAAGGTTGTTTCTTTTATATCTGGATTTCCCTATTCATTTCTCATTTAATATGCAGTGAAGATTCCATTTACTTTGTCCATGCTTATTGAGTTTAGATCTGCTCTTTTTTCTAGTGTTGATACCTTAGGGTCAAATATCATAGGAAGAGATCTTAGTACCTTTTGAAAAATTACAGATTCTTTGATTTCTTATCCCAATCCCAAGATTTCATTTACTATTTCATTGAATCGTAAAATGTAATTTGCAATGTTCTCATCTTTCTTCATCTTTAATTGTTCGAACTGACCTCTATAAGTTTGAAGATTTGATGCTTTGACTTTTGAATCTCCTTCATAAATATTTCAAATTTTGTCCCAAATATATTTAGTGGATTTACAATGTGAAACTTTGGTGAATATTGATTCTCCAAGACCATTCAGAAGTGAATTTGTGGATTTGGAATTATTCAGACTGAGTTTCATAGATTTTTCATTTTTCAGCGGAACTGTTGGTGTTGTGTATTCATCTACAATTGATTGCCAAATTTCAAATCCTTGTGTCTGTATATATGTCTTCATATTTATGCTCCAAAGGGCATACTTTTTTCCATCAAACTGTGGTATTCCATTTTTATACATGTTGTTTCTCTCCATGATCTACCTTTCAGTGGTTAAACTGATTTCTAAAGAAACCTACTCTGATACCAATTATTGGATTACTAAGAGGGGGGGTGGATAAATAATAGATCAATCTAATCCTTTTTAACCATATAATGCAAGTGTTATATCAATGTAGCATTATCATCCAATATTTTCAAAGTAAATAAACAATGAATAAATGAACAATCATACATATACATAGTACACTAGTGTTTTTACGTGGAAACCCAAAGTGGGAGAAAACCACAGAATGTTTTTTCTTTTATGTCTTGAAGAATTACATTCATTGGAAGCACCAACTTCCTTTGTTTTCCAGCTGCAACTGGAAGGAGGCTCCAACCCCCTAGTTTCTCAGGCTACAACTTGAGGGAATCTCCAACTCCCCAATTCTCTGGCTAAAACCAGAAGGAGGCTACAACCCCCTATGTTCTCTGACTATAACCGGAAGGTGGCTAGAACCACATATCCTTTCCCTATTCAACCACCTTGACGTATAAGTAGAATGATGGAACCACTATCACACTATCACTGTGAGATATACTACTGTAAACCTATACCAATAAACTTGCACCAGACAACATGCACCAATAACCTGAACCATGTATCAACCATGAATCAACCTATACCTCAACCTATAATCAACATGTACCATAAACAAGTGCATCAACCATGCACCAACCTGTAATAAAATTGTACCATAAACAAGTGCATCAACCATGGACCAACCTATACCTCAACCTGCAAACCTTCCTTAACTTTAAAAGCACGAGACTAACATTTTCATCAAACTTTACTTTAGTCTCACATGACTAGTTTTGGATTAGTCAACAACCCTAACTTGAAATAATCATAAATATGTACATGTAATGAATAAAGATCTGAAAATAGTACACAATGTTCTTCAATGTGTTCTATGAAATTCCTCCAAGTGTCACTACTTGGAACCTCTCAGAAAGGGAGTTATAGCAAAAATGGCATACCTTGTTGAATTATGTCTTATTCTAGAGAGAGAAGTTGTAGAGTGTGCCCCACATAGAATATTTGTTGTATGGATTTGAAAATTTTACATAGAATAAAGAATATTTTACTCTAACCAAAACATTTTGTATTACTAGATTTGGATTTGTTATGAAGATGTTATGACGTTTTTACCTGAAACACATGTTTTAGACTAGTTTCAGGACTAGCCACAAACCCTATTTTCCACAGAGCGTAACTCCAAAAATACAATGACCCATAGGTTGAAATTCTTACCACAGATACTTGGATATGTTTTCTCAATGACCTCCCAATTTCACAGTCTGAATCATTCTAGAAAAAACGTTATTGCGAAAATGGTGAGATGACCTATAAATAACATACCTTAGAAAACATCATGAAAAGAATTTATCCTCCCTTGAATTTTGACCTTCTTTACTTCACCTTCCCTATGAAACTCAGCTTAGATATCCTTTGGTCACCTTAGTCACCTATAGATATTCAATATTCTCAAGTTTGATTAAAATGAGAAAGTTGTGCCTCTTATTTTTACTCTTAAAGTAGCTTCCTTAGAAGCATCTTCTAGGCCACTTTGTCCACATAGCCACTTTGTCCACATAGTCACCTATGTCCAACTTTGCCCTAATTTCCACTTGTCCATGTATCCAATATCCACTTGACCACTTAACCCATTTTCCTCATTTTAGGGTTAACCTTCTTATAACCACTTTCCATAATTAGAAAGTTCTTCATTTAATTTATTATTTAAATAATCCTCCTTGACTTTACCACTTCACTTTATTATTTAAATAATCCTCTTTGACTTTGCCACTTCACTTTATTATTTAAGCAATCCTCTTTTACTTTGTCACTTCACTTCATTATCTAAATAATCCTCTTTGACTTTGTCACTTCACTTTATTATTTAAATAATTTATTCTTTGCAAGCACTTTGACTTCTTTGACCTTTTTGGGTTTCAAGCCAATCATATGAGGGTCCTTCAACTTCATAAGGCCATAACTCTCAAACCATGAGGAGTTATGTGGCATTCCACATACCACCGAAAATGGCATGGCATGTAATATCCATATAGAATAGTATGACCTGCAAATATATCAAAAAAATGCCATTATACATCAAACAAACTTGGGTCCATTACCCAAACCTTTGTGCTACCAAACTTTCTTCAAGGGTTGACATCAATGACAACCAACCCAATTAATCAACAATATTAAACTTGAAAAGGCTCATCGGTTTCCTCATCCCTCCTTATAACTAGAAAAAAATAGGAGAGTGGTCAGATTCACCTCCACTTCTAGTCCATTGCCTAAATTGTAAAGGGAGATCTAGGAGTTTATCTAAGATCAGGAATCAATCTATGTTGTTTAAAAATTGATCTTCCTGAGACTACTTATTCCTCCAGGTTGGATTCAATTTGAATGGGTATAAGTATGAGAGGCATTTTTTTCTCCATAATAAGTTTGAAGTAGTCTGATAAACGATCAATTGTCACCCTTGTTCCCCAAACTTTAGTTGCTCTGGTAGAGAAGTTTAGGTCACCACATAAGATGAGATTTTCACAGTCAAAGAAGGATTTTTTAATAATTGCATCCAATAAAGGAACCCTACCAACATATGGAACATAGATGTTTATAATAAATAAGGTCATACCAAGATTTTCATAACAAACATCCACCCCTAAACCAGACTCAAAAACCCAAGAGTTTATTAAGTTTACAAATACAGAGTTCCACCCTATGGCTAGTCCCCTGGATCATCCTTCAACATCCATACCAATAAAACTCTACTGCTTGAAGAGAGTCTTTAATAGAGAAACAATATCATCACCACTACCCAGGGTTTCTTGTAAGAGAATAATGTAAGTTTGACTAGGTTCTACTAGTCTTTTCAGGGATGATTTTTTGGAAGAGCCTGCCACATCCCTATAGTTGAAGGATATAATTTTCATGGAGAAAAACCTTCTAGTATTTGCGATGCTTTAAGTTCCCCCAAAATGGATAATTTTTTCCCCGCCACCATGTCCACCAATTCCCTATTCTGGCCCTTCAAAAAGTGGGATTTTTGGCCCCTTCCCTTATTCCTTGAGGTTGGTAGTGTATTTTTTCCTAAACCCTCTACCTGATGGGTCATATATGAAGAGATAGGAATATTTATGTTCCTAATTTTATATACAACTTACTCCTCTTTTGTGTCCCATGAGGAGTCATATTCTTCCAATAGAATCACAGTAGGAGAAGGGGGGGGGACTATTAACAAAGGATCAATTTCCAATGGTGATTGTTTATCCAGGAAATGAAGAGGAAACTAGACTTCCTTGGGAGAAGGATAGGGTTTTTAGAGAGCCCAACCAATATTTACCTAAAATAGACAATGAATTTATCAAAACATTTGTGGACTAAGGAAGATAAGTACAAATACCCTGAGCATGAGTATTTCCTTGATTTCACACCATGGCAGATGAGAACTCCATAGGTGAATCCATGAAGTCTCGATTTGTATGTTGATAATTATTCGGTGAGAGAATTTGAGTATTCCCTTCTACTGCACCTCTGTCTTTAGTCCTCCTGCCCTCTAAATTTGATTTCACCTCCCAGCCCCGCACTTCGATGATCCTATGAGGAGGCCCTCCTTCTAAATATGTCAATCCTTTTTTGATCGACTATGAGAAATAACCTTCAGACTATCCCTTGAAAGGTAGATGAAATTAACTGACAATATGTACATGTTTTTGGAACCGCCGACATATAAATGGAATACACTCATAGTCTAATCTTTGCATAAAGGATTTGTTCCCCATTTCTAGATCTAGGTATTCCACCAATCCTTCCCTAATACTTAATGTGACCTAAATACGAGCTACAATTAGTTCTCATGTTTCAAGAAAATGTATATCTATGTCAAGGAAGGTTCCTAAAGCGTTCCCTAGTTCCATGAGGTTGTCTCTAGTCCAAAACTCTATAGGCAAGCATGGTAGATGCACCCAAATGGGAAATTCATCCAATATCTCCTTGATTGTATCAAATAAGGGAGACCATTTTTTAAGTAAATGGATGTTGAATATATTCTCTACACCTTTTTTATGGCCTTATTTGCCTCCTTCGATTTCCCAAATTTGAGAAGAAATCAGCCTCGAGTTAATATTAATTGAATCGAGGGCAGGTTATCTAAGTCATTTGACCAGTGAGTAGAACCCCATTCTTTCAGGTATTTTAAACTGAAATGATTCCCTCATGCATTCCCTACCACGGTCGTAGTTTCCATATCCACCACTTGGGGCATATTGATATCCACCCCTAGCACTAACCTGACATGTTTCCCTCTAGATTTCATGAACTTGTTCATTACACAATGCAAACTAATAGGTTTTTGTGAGCCAAGTAATTTATATTCCACACTATTAAGGTATACATCTAAGTCAGCTCCGGGGTATTATACACCAAAATGTCACACTTAAGTTTCACGCCTATTATGCACCTAAGTGTCGCAGGTGTCGCAAGTGTCGTAAAAGTGTTGTATGCACCTTAATAAGTGTTGCATGAACTTTATCAAGTGTTGTATGCACCTTAATAAGTGTTGCATGCACTTTGACACTGTGAAAGAACATTTTTCATGATCCCTAGTCTTTGTGGAGGAGAAAACCCAGCATGAGATGGTCGAAAAATGACTTTTTACCTTGATTTTTGACCCATTTTTGAAGGTCAACACCCCCATGCCCATGTATAGGGAACATTGATCCTTGATCAAATATCCTTAGTAAAATATGGGGGAGAATTAAAAATGCTATGTGCTCATTATTGGGGGAATGTTGTGTAAATTCTAACCTTGTACAATATCTACTGCAAACGGATATTCAGAAAAGAACAGAAAAGATGCAATGGCAAATACAAACACTACACAGAGATTTTTCACCTAGAAACCCAAACCGGGAAAACCAGCATATATTATATTGATACACATTGTGTTACATTGTTTACAATACAATATACATATAGGAGCCAGCGGCATCCAAAACCCTAACCCAATGACCTGGATTAGTCCAAAACCCTAATTCCTTAACCGGAAATAGAAAACCATCGGCAAAAACCATGTGCCGAAAACCACCTAATATCATGTGGTCCCAGAAATATGTCGTCCCGAAAATATGTCGGCCCGACGATAATATGTCGGCCCGAAACCGGCGAAAATATGTCGGCCCAAAAAAAAAAATTCGGGGGCTCCGCCCCCTTGCACCCCCCGAGGGGGGGCCTAGCGCCCCCCCCCTCTCTTACCCCCCTGCGCGCCCGACGTAGGCACTCAGACACTACTACTCGTGCAAAGAATATAACACATACCCAACACGTTGAAGTGGTTAGAGAAATATTTGGTCCGACCACCTTATTCTAAGGGTCAACCCTGAGATGATCTTAAGTGGTTTTGGTTGTGGGGTTGAGTCATGATTTGAGTCACCCATATTCCCTCCATTTTTGGTAACCAAATCCTAACCTAAGGATCTAAATGCTCAACCATTTCCTAGAATCCTTAACAGTGGTTAAGCATCCCAAATCCTATATAATGAGGCCACTCAAAGGTGAAACAAGAAAACCGATTTCGAAGAATCAAACCGTTGACCCTGGAGTTCAGAAATAGTTTAGGAGCATCATAATTATCATCTAGTTATGCATAAGGGGTTACAAATAAGAAGCTTGGAGGAATGCTAGCACAACAACAATACAATTGTAAGTTTTTACATTGTTTCTCATTATTAATATAACTTGGCCTATTCCCTTCATGTTTTTGTCTTTGACTCATGCATGTCTATTTTTGTAAATTCAACATAGTTAGATCTATATTCAGTTGACAATCTAGTGTAGAGGAAGGTGGTTTCTTTGTGTTCTTTGCAGGATATCTCTCCTGCCTAGGAGCTTGGTCAACAAGTTCATAGGATGGAGCAGTGAGGACAACCATTGTAAGAATTTAATTCTCCCATACCATTCTTCTCAATTGATTTTATAAGTATATATAAAGGGAAAGTAGTTACCACTTGTTCTCTTTTGTCCTATATCGAAAAGAACCCGGTCTAGGGGGAGTTCATTATGTCTGTAGGGTGAAATTTCTCACAATGGAAAATTGGCGACTCCATTGGGGAAAATTGTTCCTAGGTTACTATCCCTTTGAGTATTAGTTGTCCTTTGATATTTTTCATGTCAATTATTGTTACTTGAACCCTTCCTGCTTTCTGGTGAATCTGGGAAAAATTTGGTGTTGTTTCAATCACTTCTAGTCATCAACGCTCCCCTGTAGTGGCCGACAAAGAATTGAAAACCCTTATCAACACTCCCTTCCAATGTTATAGGGAGAATTGAACCCTGTTCAATGACTTTTATGCCTCCTTAAATGAGCATTGATCTCCTTCCTGGGGTAGTTTTGAGCCTATTTTCCCTTGTTTTTTCAGATTTTTCACTCAAAATTTTGTAGAAGATTCCTATGAACTTGGTTATGAATTTTTTTTTATTAAAATAACTATGCTCACCAACTTATCGTGCATTATTTGAGTTTGTAAGTCCTTCATAGTTATGGAATGAGCATGACTACCTTAGTTTAACTTGATCCATTGGTTAAGGTCTGTCTTACCACTGGTTTGATCCTCATCACGAAGGTTTTCAAATCCTTGATATCTTGATTTCAAACCTTATCTTGAATTTTTTTATTATTGGTACTCATTTTTGAGGTCTTCAAATAGTGATTTATTTTCTCTTTCAACATTTTGAGTCCTTGATTGAACACATTCTCTCACGCTTGATTTCTTTCAGTTCTTGTAAAACTTTTGAGTGCACTTTGTTTGGTTTCTTTTTTTGTGTGTTCCTTTGTATCAAACATTTATTTATTTCATTCTAATTGAAATTTAGGAAGCATAAACGTTTTCCATTTGAAAATACTGTTTTAGGATAAATCCATGAGTGCAGACACAAACCGATCTCCCTAGATCCACCTAGATCTAGAACAAAACAGGACAGAATATACCGCTTTCCCTAGATCTAACTATTGAATTAAATTGGAAGTGAGAAGAAGATATGTACCTTGTAATCGCTTCCTTGGTCTTTGTTGTTCCTTGCTTCGCTCCAGTGCTCTTGTTCGGTCAAGATCAAAATAGCACAAACCAACCAAAGTGAAAGAAAATAATATATCCAATAGCTAATCTATACATATGATCAAGGAATTATGTAATAAAGTAGATCTCACTTTATGGGAAAGAAATATATCACTGTATCATATTAATTGAAAGAGAAACTTACAACCAGAGCCTTAATGTCATAAGGTCCCTTCCTACTGTCCTTCGTTCCCCACACACTTCTTTCTCTAAGGATTCTGAAACCATAGATCTGATAGCTACTCACAATCTATCTTGACAAAGAAAATCTCAAAGCCACTCCAACCAAGCTAATAATTCCAAGCCAAAGAACCCCTTCTCCATGAGAGCTCCTCTCCTTTTATAAGTTGAAGAGGATAAGGTGAGGAGGTTAAGATGATCCCACTAAATCATGAAAGCGAGTAAGATCCAAACCATTCATATGCCACCTCACCATAGAAGCTTCTCCTTCTAGAAGATTCGAGAAACTGTACGTTTTTCCCACGTGTTGTCATTCTCGCACCCTAGCTATAGTGCAACCTGTGAACTGTTCACACCCTGGCTATAGTTCAACCTGCAAGAATTGGTCATTCTCGCACCATGCCTATGTATCAACCTGCGAACATCCCTTTTTATAAGGTTTTTACATAGGAAAATGCAACTTCTTTTCTCAGGAGAAGTTCTTCTCCCTTCTCTCTTTAGGAACTCAGGCCACTGTGACCCCTCTGAAGGCAACAGATAGGTTTACATCATTAATGATCATAGGGATGATGAAAATAATGTGTAACAAAGACTTCATTGCATATACAATCAAACAAAAAAAAAATCATAGGAATTTTGTTTTGATATAGATAGTCTTGTTTTTGTTTTAGGATTTTAGATTTGTTTGATAGTTTGGCATCATTCTTGAAAATTTGAAAAGTTGCATGATATTGAGTGCTTGTTAAGAAGAAAATAAATATTCTCCTTCTCGTAGATAGAATTCATCGAAAATAAATGTTTTCATTTCATTCTTTTTGCATTCTATTGGAGTCAAGTCTCACACATCATTAGTTTCATCTCTATGGACCTTTCTGAGTTACAAAATCCATTAAAATAAACCATACATTTTTTTATTTATATTAAACCAATAATAACACAAGGTTATAATCATTGGACTAGGAAAATTGAGTAAATTGTCGAGGATTACTAAACAAGAATTTAGAAAACTAAAGAGTGATAAAATCCAATTGTCGTATAGGCATAGCTAGGAACCCCTTCTAACATAGGGGCTAAACATGAGGTCATGTGTGGAAGAGAAGTGGATATTAACCCTCCAAATCTTGACCAATTGTAGTGGAAAGAGCGTATATTGGGGGTCTTTCTTGAGAAACCACTGGTTTCATTTGGTCTTCGTGCTTCGTGAATAATGAATCTGTTCAGGGTCCTCAGGAGTCTTAACAATACACTTTACTTCAACTCTCTTGAATATATTTGGACTTTTTTTTCCTTCCCATACGTTCATTACAAAATTTGACTATATCCCCCCTGGAAAACAACTTCGAGTTAGTAACCTTAGTGGCCTTTCCTAGGTATCTATAGAGGTGATTGTGGGGGGATTCCCACGGTACCTGGGGCAGACATCACATCACACTTTTAGTACCCTTAGATGGTGGCCCTATGAAGAGAGGGTTGATTACACTGAGAAGGGTTCTTGTGTGGAAGTTTGGGTAACTACTTCTCATATCTTTGTTGAAGTCTTGATATCTCATCTTCGGAATATCCTTCTGTTAAGAACCAAACATCAATATAGCATAGAGAAACCTCAGAAAAAGTACTCAACGCCTTTAAAAAGAGATCATTTCAGATAATAATCCTCTTCGAGGGGGCAACCTCCTTTTACCCCACTTAAATGTTCAAGTATAAGATGATTCAAAATGAAAATGTCTCCTTGGTATATATAGGAGACTAGGAGGTATAATTACAATTAATGGCCTAAAGCCGACATAAATAAAATAACATTACTAATATAAAATGCCCTAATTAAGGGGTAATGAGCCAATATTAGGGCTTGACATGCCCCTCCCCTTTGGAAAAGTGTTGTGTGCAACGCTTGAGTAACTCTGGATGCTTCTGTATAAAAGACTCATCTTCCCAAGTGGAATCTTCAGCTGGTAGTTTCCTCCATTTAATGAGATACTCTGAAATGGATCTATTCCTCAGCTGGAGAATTCTTGTGTCAGTGATGGCTTCAGGCTCCAATATGATTTTTCCTTCTTCGTCAAGTTTTGGCAATATAGTTTAATTGGGATCTTGTCGCCTATAACCTTCTTTAAGCATGAAACATGGAAAACTGGGTGTACTCGTGAAGATGCAGGTAGCTCAAATTTGTATGCCATAGTACCAATTTGTATGGTTGTAGTCTTAAAAACACCCAATCCCCTACTTCAAAAGTTATTTCACTACGATGTTAATCTGCTTGTTGTTTCATGTGATTTTGTGCCATGGTCAGGTTGTCCTTTAAGATTTCGAGAACTTGTTGTTGATTCTCGATGTGATATTCCACTGCTTGAACCTTGGATTTTTCTTTTAGAGAAGAAGTGATGGAAGGAGGGTGGTATCCATAAAGTTCCATAAATGGTCATTTTTGTTGCAGTATTAAAGGAAGTGTTATACCACCATTCTGCCAAGGATAACCATTTGAACCATTATGTTTTTTTATCAGAGACAAAGCAACGAAGGTAGCCTTCTAGACATTTGTTCACTATCTCAGTTTGTCCATCATATTGAGGATGATAGGATGAGCTAGGAGCCAATTGAGTACCCAAACAAGAAAATAATTTTGTCCAATAATGTCTAGTGAAGATGGGATATCTGTCACTTACAATAATCTTTGGGCTTCCATGTATCTTTTGAACTATCTCCATGAATGTGGTGGCAACTGTACTGGCTTTAAAGGGATGAGAGAGTGCACAAAAGTGTGCGTACTTGGTCAGTCTATCAACAATCACCATGATGACACTCTTTCCTTCAGACTTTGGTAACCCTGTGATGAAATCCATGGAAACCTCCTCCCAGTGTTGACTTGGGATGGATAA
>ML787013.1:206228-236391 GCA_009831015.1 Picea engelmannii | reverse complement strand
AACCTCCTTTTACCCCACTTAAATGTTCAAGTACAAGATGATTCAAAATGAAAATGTCTCCTTGGTATATATAGGAGACTAGGAGGTATAATTACAACTAATGGCCTAAAGCCGACATAAATAAAATAACATTAATAATATAAAATGCCCCAATTAAGGGGAAATGAGCCAATATTATGGCTCAACACCTTCTATTCTTGCGGGGTTGATTACCTGTATGTATTTTTTAGGGGTGTGTGCTTTCAGAGTTCATAGTTGGCATTAAGGATTGTCATTTTACTTTCACTGTGGTTGATAAAGGGCTTCGAAGATCTCGTATAATACAAGGTTTGGATTCTAAATTTCAAAAACCTCAACATGAACCTTCTTATGAAGGAATGGTCGAATAACAAACTTCTGAAACCGAGAGTGTAGCTCCTGGAAGTGGCCAACACGTAGAAGAATCGATCATAATATTCGTGGAAGGCCTTGTATCTTATGCAAATCCCATTTTTACTGATCCACTTGGACCACTACTCATTGAACAACCATACACTCTTGATACTTATTCTCCTACTTTTTATCGTCTAGTTTAGCCACTAGGTAATCTTTTATCCTGAACCCATCGACATTTGGTTTTCCAAAGGGAATGATATTTTTACCTCCTCTATCTACAAATCCTGTAGTTGACCCTTGAAGAGAACATATCATTGTTTCTAGTGCTTCTTCTTTACTAGGAATATATGTGACCCAGGTTACTCCAACACAACCTCTTACGAATACATCTCCCTCCGCACATGCTCTGGGTAATATTTATACTTCACTAATCCCACATATGCACACACCAAGTGCTTTACTTGGTCATCACATAAATCATATGGCCAATAGTCAAATTGATCTAGGTGGATATCGGTGGCCACCCACCTATTCCACTGGATCGAAAAATAGTTTTCCACCTTGGTAGTTTTTTGACAATTTTTCGGGTTCCAAACTTCCAGGGTCATTTTGAGGCCCTAAACAACGTTTTTTGGGGATTTGGGGCCCAAGTAAATGTTAGAGACACTCACCTAGGCCAATTGAAAATTGTTCTTCTCGGTTAGACCTTTCCAATGGGCTATCGTGCACCTAAAACGAAGATTGTATGCAAACGTTACGACCTCAAGAATTTGATGTATTAACTTACCCAAATGAGGCCCACATGACTTTTGACGCTTCATCTCCTAGGGTTAGGTTTTTGGATGTCTATGGTTTTTGACATTCTTGTTTATTGTAAAATGCCTTCAGAGCCTCATTGTAACCATATTCTTGTGAATGAGAGCACTCATCACATCTCTTCTTAGAGATAAGTCGTCGCCATTCCAGCAAGCTTGTTTTCTGTTGGATTTACAATTTCAGCTTATTTCCTTATTGAATAGAAAACTAGTTTTACTATATCTTTGTTATTTTTTGTTAAACAACTTTTAATAATTTGTATTCGTTTCATCTTGCTCATAAAATATGGATCAATGGTATCAGAGTGGTCTGCTCCTTGTCATCTTAATGCATGTTCCCAAGGCGGTCAGGGTATAAAGAATTGGGTCTCGAACTTGTTTCTCTTGAGGAAAAAAGATCTCGCACTCCCAAAAAACCTCTCATCGTAGGAGAAAACAAATATGACAGGACAATGTATCCTTTAAAAATGTTTCTTGAGGAATCCATCACACAATAGAGGAAAGAGATGATGGATAATTTCGAACACATCTTTTGGAGGATACCAACAGGTGACACATCTTCCTCGAGCAGAGGCGCCTCCCCCTTCAAGGTACAAATCAACTTTGATATTCCTATATTTGATGGTCGGATAGACACAGATGTTATAGACAAGTGGTTGAATCTACTATAATGCTATTTTTCTATCTATAACTTTTCGAATAGAGAAAATATTACTTTTGTGCTCCTCAAAGTCGTTCACCATGTCAAAGATTGGTGGGAAACTTTCTGTGAGAAAAAGGACACAGAGGAACCCTCATTATTTATAGTCACGGCCACCTGGGAATCCTTCAGGGATGCTATTAAGGAACAATACTATCCTTTTGGAAGTTATGATGAATTGTATACCAAATGGACCACACTGCTGCAAGAATGAGACCAATCAGTGCCAGAGTTCACAAATATCTTCCATACCTTGCACACCAAGATGGGTATCAAAGATTCAGAGAAACATCTGGTGCTCAATTATTGTGATGCTCTGCATAGATACATCTAGACCGAAATGGAATTTCTGTACATCTCTTTCTTGGGCACGGCCTATCGATATGTTGTCAAAATCGAGCAGAAGCTCAAAAAAAAGATGCGGAAATTTGGGCCTGGGAACCCCTCACAGCAAAAGACAGGAAAGGGCGGCCCCAACCCATAGAATAAAATAAAGACAAAATATGGATAGTATAATGACAACCAGTACAAGCCGCAAGCAAATAAGGACAATGGAAAAACAAAGAAATATACCAGGAAGTGGTCAGACTTCCATAAGAGCCCTTGGCATAACATTGTTGACTGTCACTCAAAGCATTTGTTGGTGGCCGAAGTGAAGGCCTCTGAATCAGATGCAAGTTTTGAATCTGAGTCAAAACCAGAAAGGGGAAGATGGATCATTGAATCGTTGGAAGGGACCTTACAACATCAAGGAATCCGGTTGTAATCGCTCTTCCTATTATTTAATCAAATATAGTGGCATGTTTATTTCCCACAGAATAGTCTTTATTTGATTGCATAACTCCTTGATCATATGCATAGGTTGTCATTTAATCTACAATTGTTGCTTTCACTTTGGTTGGTTTGTGTCATTGCAGATATGATCTCACAAGAGCACCGGAGCAAAGCAGGGACAACAGAGATATAAGGAAGTGATATATAAAGGTATGTCATCCATTCCTTATTTGGTAGTAAATTAAATGATTATAACTTAGGGAAAGCATCATGTCCTGTCTTGTTTTGTTCTAGATCCAGGTGGATCTAGGGAGATTAGTTTATGTCTGCATTTACCGATTTATCCTATAACAAAATTAGTGAATCCACTGGGGAACAAATTGTTTTCCTAGTTTGTCTTTATTTCTTGATTTTATTGCTTGGATTCTATTTTTCTAAGTCATTGGGAGATCCAACTTGACTCTCTGACTGTTAAAATTCACTGGAAAACCTTCTTAAATTTTTTATTTTTTCCATTTTTGTTTGATTTCCACACCCTGCTTTAAGGAACAGTGCGACGACTTGGGATTTCCAAACCCTAGTTGTTTAGACCAGTGCAAAAAATCCGCACCCTACCCATATCTGGCATGCGGCGAGAAATGATTTACGCACTGTGTTAGGCTTCCAGCCTGCGACGATTGTGAAAAAAATTGTTTTTTGGTAGTTTTCCCTACCCAGATTTGTGCCATGGTTCTGGGGTGATTTGTTGGGTCTGATTACAGTCTACTTGAAAAAAATTGAATCTTCTTTCAACCATATTTGCCTTATTTTTTCTTTGTTGGCTTTTGAAAGATTTGGTCTCTTGATTTGAGTGTCTTTCAGTTATAAAGCACTGTCTTTTCTTTAGAATTGTTTGGTGAGAGAACTTCTTTTTCTTTTATTGAATAGTTCATGTTAAAAGAGAAAATTGTTTGGGTTTCTTTGTTTCATGTCGATTTTCTATTGCCTTTAGCTATCTTTGAAACAAAAAATTTTAGTTTATTTCTTTATATTAGATTGGGGGAATCCTTGCATTTGAAGTAGTGAAATTGCATGATTCTTAGCATTTTTTAGTGTACAATCTATTTTGCTCATTTCTTGAAGATATTGATATTGATGAGTTTTAAAATTTTGGGACATTGGGCATATGGGAATGATAAATGTTTTCTCCTTCTCATAGCATAGCTTTCATCAAAATGAAAAGATTGCATCTTAATATCTTTTCATAACTTTCGAGTTTTTCAAAACACCATATTGTCCATGCCATTTTCCTTTTGAATAACAACAACCATAAAATAAAGCGCTTATAAAAATTGATTAGACATTTTTATATTTTATGGTAGAAAAACTACATTAGACTAGTTGTAGGGATTTGGAATAGGTGTGAAAGGTAACTTTCCAAATCTGCAAACAAACATAGAATCTTGTGTTAGGGAGTGGAAAAATCCACTTATTACATTTTGTCATGGGAAGCCCTTCTAACACAAGGTTCAATCACAAGGTTGCATTTAGACCAGTAGATTTACTCACCCTGATTTGTTGGTCTTAGTGTGTGATTTCATGTATTATGGGGGTGGCTTGAAAGGTATACCCACAATGATTGGTGGAATCCTTTCAAGTTGATATTCGGCTAGATACCCTACCTTTGCGCGTGGATCATACTGTCGACTTTTCCCAAGGCATCATTGTATTAATTGGTAACCTTAGTGGCCTATCTCTTTAGGGTATTTACACAAGGTAACTGTGGAGGGGAAAGTCTTCACGGTACCTGGAATCGATGTTGGCCAAACACACTCGGGCTCCCTAGAGGGTATACCCGCAATTATGTGTGGGAGCTTGCACCAGGGTGTAAGTCTGTTAAGCAAGTCGTTAACATAACTTTTCCACCCACTCTATCTCATACCCTTCTCACTTTGTTCTCGCGATGTTGGATTTCATCACCAACTAGTGTGCTCATTGTGAGAATTTTTTTTTTTCTTACTAGATTTTTAGCGTGTGCTATTTGTTTTCCCTAGTGGACTCCAGGTTGGAATATTTTTTTAATGGCATCAATTCCTGAAATGACCAATGAAGGAACCCCTTTGCCAGGGGAACCTTTTGTTTTTCCTTCTTATAGAAACATTGGTCCTCCTCACATCGCTACTTTGAGCCTTCCAGGTCTCACGATTGGATTGTCGGTGTGTTTGTTTTCCACTCAGGTAATCCCGAATGCACTAAGTTCTTCGGTCGTAAAAACTTCCCCCTAAGAACATCAACCTCATGTTGATCCTTCGCCTTCTTCACCAGTAAGATATTCTTCACCTTCTTCACTTGCAAGGTCTTCTTCCATTTCATCTTCTTCGCCGAGTGAAAACTCTCAAGCTAGTAACTCGGTGAATAAGAAGAAGAATAAAAGGAAGAATAAGAAGAAGAAAAATAAGCAAGGATCCACACTTCCAACCATTGTCAGACATGTTGGAAAAAAACCAGTTACTGTTGATCATGCTGGGAGTGTTGATGATGCCAAGAACACCCAAACAACCTGTAAACCCAAGTACCCTTACAGGCTTTGTAAGAGTAGCCATCTTCTTAAGGATTTCCCTGGTCTATCCAAGGTTATAGAATCATGGTCTACACACCCTCGCCAACCGATGTCATTAGCCTCTGAACAACATGTTGATGACCTCCCGTCAACTAGTCATGATATAGTTGGGAAGAAGAAAAGTCGAGCCAAGTTCACGTGTATGTTATGCAAAGGGAGTCATCTAACTCACCTTTTCCCTCATATGGAATAAGCCTTGAAATTCTTGGAAGACATGGTTGTTTCACAGCCTCAACTTCTAACTGCTTATTGCAAGCTTACACTCGACCCACCTATAGTTGATGGAATGATCAATCCATCTCATTCATCGGTCAGTCTGGTTGATCAAGTGGTCAATATGGTCACATCCTTGGTTGAACTAGTTGACCAAGTGGTTGATCTGATCCCATCCTCGGTCGATCCCACTCTCCTGTTAGATGGTGAAACCCACGCGGTCAATATTTTTCCAACCATCGACCCCATTATCCCCTTGGAGAATGCAACCCAAGTGATCGATTTGATATCGTCATCAGTCGATCCTACTCTCTTGCTTGAGAGTAAACTCGATACCGCTCACATTTTTTTCATTGATACAGAATCTACAGTGGCAGGGGGCATCCCTCCTTCTCACATGGAAACCCCTCCAAGTAATGAGACCATCCTTTTTAATTGGGGTGTGCTAACTTGACCTCGTCTTCCCTCTCACATACCTTTCTAGATTACAATACATGTCTGTGGTCGAGATGTTCCTCAGACGTTGATAGATGAAGGTGATTCCATTAGTATTTTGTCCTCTCTTGCTTGGAAATCTTTGGGTTGTCCTTAGCTTGTGCCAGTTACGCATAATTTGTTATATTTTAACAGAAGAACTAGTCAACCTTTAGGGACCCTTCCTCAATTTCCTATAACTTTGGGAGGGAAAAATGTCTTTATTGATGTCATGGTAGTTCAAGACCCCTTGTATTTCTCTTTACCCCTTGGGGGGGATTATTTCTATGCCATAAAAGCTATTGTGTCCACTCTTTTTCGTTTGATATATTTCCCTCACGATGGAAGAATTGTGACTATTGATCAAATTTCATTCATCGGTTCTGATTGGATTACCTCCCTAAGTGGTTCTTATATGCATATGGTATCACCCCTGCCACAGGTCAATTATGTGGCGTTGTCTCCTATGACTTCATCTTCTGTTGATTTGGATCCAGTAGTTGACATGGTGATCTCTTCGATAGGTCTATTGGAGCCTGACATCCTTAACCCTATCGCGACCCTCGACATGTGTTCCTTCCAGAGTGTGTTTCTTCCGTCAAGTGAAGATATTTTGGAGGCCATGATCGAGGTCTGTCCCTTGACATGGTGTCCTTCCAGATATTTTTCCTCTTGGAAGCCGTGACCAAGAAGAGATTATGAGCATGGTTTTTTGATTTCAAGCTCATTAAAAAAATGAAACCATCTTTGAGCATGGTTTTCTAATTTCAAGTTCATTAAAAAATGAAACCAACTTTGAGCATGGTTTTCTGATTTCAAGCTCGCTAAAAAATTAAACCAGTTGCGAGGATAGTTTTCACGTCTCTATAGAAACCTTGTTAAAAAATGAAACAAAGCTTAAGATCATAATTCATGTTTATGTGTCAAGCTTGTTAAAAAATGAAACAGAAGTCTAGGGATTGAACCTGGATTCTCGAGCATAGTTCTTATCCTGTGTCAAGCTCGTTAAAACATGAAACAACTTCCCCCTCTCTATTGATTCAAGTCCTTCATCTAGTATTTGAAGATTCATTTTTACCCACCTTTGAAGTTAGACGAAATGAAGCTTGGGGGGCAATGCTTCTAGCCTCTGGACTTCATGTTGAATTTGAGCTACTATCTTCTTAAGCTGGGGGCTAAGTACCAACCATGCATTGGGAAGTCGCAAGCATAGTTTTCTATGGTTCAAGCTTGTGTAAAAATGAAACCACCACAACCATAGTTTCCTCTAGTTCAAGCTTGTGTAAAAATGAAACCAGGTGCAAGCATAGATTTGTTTTGTTTTAAAGCTTGCGTAAAAATGAAAACAATCCCAGGCTTAGTCTTCGTTCTTTCTCATTCTCGTAAATACATGATAATAAGTTACCGATCTTAGTATTTGTTCTTTCTCGTGCTCATAAATCAATGAGAATGTAACCGAGTGAAATTTTATCACTTTTTCAGACTCGTAAAGGTTATCCAAAAAAGGAACCCACTAGAGTTCCCTTTAAGCTCTTTTTAGACTCTCTAAACATGAAAATATTGATGAGAAACCTTGCTCTTTTCACGCTCATTAAATTATTTGAAGAAAATGTCTATTGAGAGATATTTTATCTCTTTTTCGATCTCATCAGACTACTTTATGAAAAAGGAACTGAGAGAGTTCTCTTTAAGTGTTTTTCAGACTCTATAAACATGAAAAACCACGATTTTTCTATCTTTGGACTCATTAAACAAACATCGAAAGACCCATACGGGACCGAACCACTCCTTCTTAGGGTTCGTTAAACATACTCTGAGGGACTCATCCAAAGGATGAACTTACATTACAATCATATGTTATCCTCCTCAATATTGTGTAAAAATAAAGAGGTACTCGCCAGAAATGGTGGGGGAAAAATTGGGAAAGAAATGTGGCTAAACTTGTATTCCATGGAAGAGTCACCTTTGAACATTATACCCTTTCACTTGCTTTGTGTCTAGGTTGGAAAATTTGCTTGTCTCTTGGTCATACTCCTTTATAAGATTGGTCTATGATTCTTGGTGTTGAGTCAGTGTTTCGAAGACAATTGCTGTGTCATCAATATGTTCAAAGAGAAGTTCAACCTAGAAATCCTTCCATTGCATTGACCATTTATGTAGTCCTTAAGCCTTCTATTGCGTCAACCATCCCTGAGTCAGTCCTGAATTACTTGTTACTCTGATCTACATCAAATATTGTTACCCATTTCATGTCATTGATGGGGGATACATTAAGGCCCTCCTATGACGAGTCTTTTCATGTCGAATTCAACTCATTATCCATGAATTAGACTTAGAAACTAATTGGTACCTTGGAACTTGAAAGACTTAATGGAAGGTTTCTTCACTTTCGATAATGGGTTTTCATTATTGACCCCTGATCAAGAGATTCCACCGAGTGTTCGACCTCAACTCATTGAGTCACATCCATTGGATTGTACTAGTGTACCTTGGGAGTCATTGACATTATTGGTGATTTCCCTCGCACTTGTTAACAATATTCAATAATGATCGGTAATCAAGTGGTTTCTAGCATGTTCAACTTCATCACATGTATTCGCATGGTTAGATTTGTACTATAGAGTGGTGGAGATGAAGACCCTGGATCTTTTCTGACAAATTCAGGTTGCATTGGAGTATATTCAGTGTATTTCTACATAGATCCACATTGTATGTCTCATGGCTGTGTTCAAATTTGATTCTTTAACACATAGATCCACAGTGTATTTTTGGTGGCTATGTTCAGATTTGAGTCATATTGGCATGGATCCACAGTGTATGTTTGGTGGCCATGACCTTGTCTTACTTAACATGGATCTTTGCATGTCGGTATTTATTCTTTGAGTCATTTGTATTCTAAGTATGGGAATGCCTACCTCAGTGATGATATATTATTGTACTGTATTTCCTTGTTTGTTGGCAGGTTTCTAACCGATTGTTCCTTGTTCCCTACACACACTCAAAAAAGTATATCATCTATCACTCTGTTATAACTTCATACTTTGGGGGGCTCTCTGTTACACATTATTTTCATCACCACTATGACCGTTAATGATGTAAACCTATCTTTTTTTTTCAGAGGGGTCAATGGCCAGAATTCCTGAAGAAAGAAGGGAGAAGAACTTTGCCTGAGAGAAGAAATTGGATTTTCCTTTGTAAAAACCCTATTCATAAGGATTTTCACAAGTTTCTCTATACATAGGGTGCAGAAATGCCTTATTTCCATAGGTTTCACTATAGCTAGGTCGTGGATTTTCCGTAGGCTGCATTACATCTAGGGTGCGACGACCTTCATATGTGGGAAAAATGAGCATTTTCTCGATGCTTCTAGAAGGAGAAGCTTCTATGGTGAGGTGGCCTCTGAATGGTTTGGATCTTACTTTATTTCATGATTTAGTGGGATCATCCTAACCTCCTCACCTTATCCTCTTCATCTTATAAAAGGAGAGGATCTCTCATGGAGAAAGTTAGTTGAATTTGGCTTGAGATTGTTAGCTTGGTTAGATTGGATTTGAGCTTTTCTTTGTCAAGATAGATTGTGAGTAGCTATCAGATCCATGGTCTCAGAATCCTTGGAGAAATAAGTGTATGGGAAGCAAGGAATCATTGGAAGGGACCTTACGACATCAAAGCATCTAATTGTAATCTCTCTTCCTATTATTTAATATAATACAATGGCATGTTTCTTTCCCATAGAGTAGTATTTTTTTATTGCATAACTCCTTGATCATATGCATAGGTTGTTATTGAATTAGGGACAACAGAGATATAAGAAATAAATATATAAAGCTATGTCATCCATTCCTTCTTTGGTAGTAAATTCAATGATTATAACTTTGGGAAAGCATAATGTCCTATCTTGTTTTTTTCTATATCCAGGTGGTTCTAGGGAGAATAGATTATGTTTGCATTTACCGATTTATCCTAAAATAGTCATCAAGAGGTTGGGCCTGCTGAAAATGATGCACCCACAACCCTACACCATAGGATGGCTCCGCTAGGGAAGCAATCTCCGCATCAACCAATAGTGTCGATTGTCGTACGACATGAGGCCCTTCAAAGATGAGGTATAGTGTGATGTTTCTCCTCTCGAAGTTTGTAATGTTCTTTTGGGCCAACCTTATTTATTGAAACATCATGTTGTATATGAGTCTAGGCCTCGTAGTGTTATTATTACTTTGAACAGGAAATTGTATAGGATACCTGAGGCAATCCCTCCTAGTGATATTTCCTTGATCTCTACCAAGCAATGCAGGAAGGTCATCTCTCAGACTGGAAAATTTCTCTTCTTTGTGATTCACTCTCAAAGTGAGCGAAATATTGCAACCACGTCTAGGGATTCTGTGGATAATCTCTCCACACAATCAAAGTAAGTGGATAAGGTCATGGAAGAATACTCATATATCTTCTCCTCTCCTACTGGGGTACCTCTGTACTGCTAGGTAAATAATACCATCGATATGACCCCAGGCGCACTACTACCCAATGAGTCAGTATATCGTTGCTTCCTACTATAAAACAAGGAGATCAAGAGGTGGATCTAATAACTGCTCCACAAGGGGAAAATCCATCCCATCTCATCACCTTGTGGGAGCCAAATCATGCTGGTGTAGAAGAAATATGGGACCTGGCGACTCTGCATTAATTACCGGGCACTGAATAAAATCATAGTCTGAAACCAGTACTCGATTCCTGGAATCGATGACCTCCTTAATGAGCTCACAGGGACCAAATACTTCAATAAGATTGATCTGAAGTATGGATACCACAAGGTCCCAATAGAATAGACATATGTATGGAAGACTGTCTTCAAGTCAAAAGAAGGTCTTTTTGAATGGATGGTCATGCCCTTTGGTTTGAAAAATGCTCCAACAAATTTTATGAGGATGATGGACGATATCCTATGACCTTTCACCAATACTTTTGTAGTCGTGTATCTAGATGACATCCTCATCTACATCAAGACTTGGGCGGAACACTTGCATCATATTCAATAGGTTTTGCACACCCTGCGACAACACCAACTATATGAAAACTTGGAAAAATGATCCTTCGGCATGGACAAGGTCCATTACTTAGGCTACATCATTCATTAGCATGGTGTGGATGTGGATCCAACCAAGATCTAAGTCATCCATGCCTAGCCAGCCCCAACCACACTCACTGAAATGCAGAGCTTCTTCAGCCTTGCCAATTTCTATAGCAGGTTTGTGTTGGGATTATCTCATATCGCATGGGCCCTTAGCCAAGTAACCAGGGGTGGCGGTAAGGAAAAAATTGTGTGGGGAATGTCCCAACAACAAGCCTTCGATGACTTGAAGAAGCACTTGTGATCATGCTCGGTACTTTCATTACCGGACCTGCAACATCCCTTTGAGATTGAGACAAATTCTCTAGACTATGTTTTCGGTGTCGTTCTCACTCAACACAGCCACCCCATTCCATATCATAGTGAGACACTATCATATGTTGTCCATAAGTTCCCTACTTACGATAAAGAAATTTACTCCATTGTGCAATCCTTTCGCCAGTGGAGACATTACATTCTTGGGAAGGAGATAGTCATCCACACTCATCACAAGACACTACAGTTCATGAAGGCCCAAGGAAAATTACATAATGACCACCATCATAAGTGGTCAAAATACTTAAAATATTTCCACCTCAACATCAAGTATAAAAAAGGAAGTACCAACCAATTTCTTGACTACCTCAGTCGACCTCTAGTCACGACACTCTCCACAACACTAGACTCTTGCAGCCATGAGACCTCTGGATGGCCCCACCTCTACGAGACAGACCCTGAATTCTTCACTACCTACCAAATTTTGGGCGCCAACTCAGTGGTCACTAATTTCCATCTTCAAGATGGGTTGTTGTTTCATCTGGGCCATCTCTATGTTCCATCAAGAGAGCACACGAAGTTGATTTTGGAAGCATACTATAGTCAGGTGGCAGGACACTTTAGCATTGAAAATAAAGTGGCAGTTTAGCAAAAACATTTCTACTCGCCAAAACTTCGACAGGATGTCGGCAAGTATATCAAGTCCTACACCGTCTTCACTATTTCCAAACTGACCACTAAGAAATAGGGCCTATACAACCCTTTTTCTACTCCTAGCTGGTTGTGGGAATCCATCTTAATGGACTACATGTTGGGCCTCTCATACACCAAGAGGGGAAATGACTGTGTTTTTGTGGTTGTTGATAGCTTTTCCAAGATGGCGATTCTATCCGCCTGCAAGAAGAACATCACAACAGAAGCCACTACCAAGCTCTTCTTTGAATGAGTATGGGTACATTTTGGAATCCCACAAACCATTATCCCATACCATGACAGTCAGTTCCTTAGCTCAATTTGGTCGAGCCTCTAGTCACTGTTGGATACCAAGCTCACCAAATCCACTTCCTTCCACCCCTAGATAAATGGCCAAACTGAGGTCGTCAACTGGATGGTCGTACATATCCTACGCATGTACAATTAAAAACACCCCCGCACATGGGATGAGAGTCTTCCATATGTCTAGCATAGCTACAATCAAGCCCTGAATAACTCAACTAGCCACATCCCCTTTCAAGTGGGGTTGGGATTCCGACCATTGGGCCCCATGGATGGTGTACTACCCCTAGAGACTACCTCGGTCGAGTCCTCCCCTGCTCCACCTGAATATGACAAAGCCACCTAGTTCATTGAGAGGATCCAGCACATCTTCCAACAGGTTCAATATATTATACATAAGTCTAATTCCAAATACAAGAAATGACATGATCAACATCGGGTGCCACATAAGTTTTAGGTGGGCGAGACAGTTTGGTTGAATTTGCATAAAGAACAAATTAAAGGGCCCCAAATGAAGCTTCTCCCACTCTATTATGGGACATACACCATCACCAAGGCTGTGGGTGACAATTATTTTGAGTTCAACATTCCTCCCTTTCTTGGTCCACATCCAGTTTTCAACATGGCTCTCCTTCAGCAGTATTGCCCACCATTATTGGACACCTCATAGATAACAGAGCAGTTGAAACAAACAGATCTCAACCTTGACTGCATGAAACAAGAATCCAGTGATCATATTGTGGACACACATATCAAGGGAAATCAAAAACAAAGGATCTAGATTTATCGAGTCATCAAAGCAGGGCAACTCCTGCACCAAGGAAAGTGGCTCACCCGGAGCCAAATTCAGAAGAAATTTACTCATCTAATGGGGGAAATCAACGCAATGGATACCATTTCTTCTTAAGGAGGGAGGATTTATCTAGGTGGATATCGGTGGCCACCCACCTATTTCACTGGCTCGAAAAACAGTTTTCCACTTTGGCAGTTCTTCAATAGTTTTTTGGGTTCCAAGATTCCAGGACCGTTTTGAGGCCCTAAACAACGTCTTTTGGGGATTTGGGGCCCAGGTGATTGCTGAAGACATTGACCTGAGCTAGTAGAAAATTTTTCTTCTTAGTTAGAGATTTCCAACAGGCTACCGTTCTCCTAAAACAAAGATCATATGCAAAAGTTACGACCCCAGGAAGTTGATGTACTAACTTACCCAAACGTAGCCCACATGACTTTTGGCGCTTCATCTCCTAGGGTTAGGTTTTTTTATTTCTAGGGTTTTTGAAATTCTTGTTTATTGTCAAAGGCCTTCAGAGCCTCATAATCATCTTCTTTCGAATGAGCACAGTCATCACATCACTTCTCAGAGATAAGTCTTATTAAAATATGCTTATTTCCTTATTGAATAGAAAACCAGTTTTACTGTATCTCTGTTATTTTGTGTTAAGCATATTTTAATAATCTATATTCATTTTTTTCTGGTCATAAAATATGGATCAAAATTCATTCAAATAACCACATTTACACAAACTACTCAACCCACATATCCAACTTTACAAATGGGGATTTATCCTATACCCTTCAGTGGAGGTCAATCTTCAGCTGGGGGAAACCCTTATCTATGATGACAAATACTATGTTGGGGACACATCAACAAACCTGGAAAAAAGTCACTCATGCATTTCCTTCAATACCCATTAATATTGACCTATATCCTGGACAACCATATACAGGAGTTGCAAATCCTTTTTGAGGTCAACCTAATCCGACGGGCATTCCTCAACAAGGAACGTTTCCCAATCAATATGTGAATCCTATGATTCCAACACAACAACCCCCTCAAACACAGTATATGGGAGGTCCATTGGGACAACCATAATAGATGGGGGGACCATCAGGTCAACTACAGTACATGGGAGGACCATCGGGTCAACCACAATACATGGGGGGATCCTCAAGTCAACCAAAATCTGTGGGGGGTCAGCCACAGTACATGGGAGGACCATCTGTTTTTTCCATCCTGTCGCAACCTATATATGGTCTTTTTGGTGTTCCTATATCACATGGTTACTACCAGTATCCACAAGATAAATGAAAAATTCCCTTATTGGTTACATTAGATCCACCTGATCTATTACATTTGACCAATGATCCAATATTGCATGCCCTATTTTGGCCTCCAATCCCTACCAAACTACCCTATGATATCCAAAACTTCGACATAAAACATGGAGAAGACCCTAATAACCATGTAATGACTTTCCATATTTGGTGTTCTTCAAACTATTTGATGGATGACTCCATTCGTTTAAGACTTTTCCAAAGAAGTCTCACAGGATTGACATCCAAATGGTATATTGAGCTATCGTGACACTCCTTTGATGACTTTATACTTTAGTTATGGATATTTTGACACATTTCCAGTTGTTAATTTGATATGAAACCGATATAACGCTTTTGATGCTACTGGGGAAATGCACTTCCACTCACATTTATGATTATATTCCTGAGTGGAGGAGGTGCTGATAGTTAATTAAAGCTACCATTCTAGATCAACTCTTGGCCGATTGTCTTACCAATTCAATTTTTACACCCATCACTAGAGATGTCACCATGGGAGGTGATGTCACTAAGGAGAAAGCCATCAGTCATGCTCAATACTTGGACTTGGTATATTCCTAGTTTGACACACTTTGTGATATGATCCCTCATTCTACTCTCCCATTAAATGATCCATCAAGACTTGCTCTGAAATACCACATCGTCGCATGGCAACGTTCATTACCAAAATGGATCTCTCTCCTACACAAACCTCTGAGGTGAATGCATTCCAATCTAGTTCATCTCAACAACATGGAGGTGAGAATAAAAACAAGGGTAAATATAATAACTCTTCTAACCCACAGGAGAGTACAAAAATTTTTGATACCTAGTTGAAAAGGAAAGATAAACTTCCCTGCATGATTTGTGTAGAGGAACACTATACTAAATAATTCCCTCATTGAGAGGAAGTTGCTAAATTTATGAAGGGTACCTCCCATCTTGCAATGCTAACTAACCCTTTTTTGATTCATCAACAACAAATGGTTGTGAAAAATCATGCCCCTGTGCAAGGGGGAAATGCATGTCATCCTCACCATGAGGATGCTTCCTCAAGCACAGCTCAAGTCTTTATGTGTAAGGAGACGGTTAGTCTAATGACCAAAGTTAAGACGTATGACACTCCTCGAGATAATCATGCCAATGGAGGTGCCACAGATAATCCATTCACTTCCATTCCTCTTCCATCCTCCACCCCTCTTCAGATCAAGAGGCACATTGCTTATTCTATATTGCACCCACCCAAGGGCACAATTCAAAAGTCAATTTTCAATCCAAGTTCCCACGTTGCTCAAAACTACAATATTGTTAAATATTTGGCGCAAGCACCTTGTGCTATGTCGACGCTTGAAGTTCTACAAAACTGTCGAAGTCAACTTAGAACCTTTTTATGAGCCATTGGAGATGTGGACCCAGTGGCGTCAAATATGATTATGTTTAATCTGGACTATTTTAAATTGAGGCTCTCCCATCACCTGGACTTCCAAATTCAATCTATGGTTGGTGGGAAGAACATCCATCGCATTGTTTTCGATGAAGGAGCTTCCACATGTGTCATGTCTTTGTCTTGCTGGAGATCCATCGGTTCTCCTAAAATTACCGAGTCTCCCACCACCCTTAAGGCATTTGATGGACATGGTTTCCAACCTTACTGACTCTTGAAATATTTCATTGTGGAATTAATGGTAAAAACCATTTATGTTGGTATTAAAGTGGTTGATGCACCCTTGGATTATAATTTATTGCTTGGTTGCAGTTGGCTCTATGCGATGATTTTCATTGCTTATTACTTCTTTCGTATTTTGAAACTTCTCCATCAAGGGAAAATTGAGAGTGTTGACCAAATTGATTATTCCATGCCATATCTCAATAATTCTCCTACGAATAATATCCCTTTTCTAGGATAGTTCGATCTTAAGGATGAATGTATGGAGGTAGGAATCTTGAAGGATTCCTCACTCATGGTATTTTTTCCCTTACATCCCCCTGATCCCCCACATTTGGTTACCACATTAAACATGATTACAGCTATGGTGAAATGATACTTTGAATTGTTTGATCCTTGGGTAGTTCCTAGCGCATATTCCACTAAAACACTAGGTGACATCATGTCACTCATTCTGGCAGAGTCTCATCTTCCAGAAAATTTGATACATAAACCTTCCCTTACTTTTACTATCTAAATTGATCCTCTTTCTTCCTCCCTCTCTGGTGAACCTGTCTCTATTACTAACCAGGAGTCTATGCAAAAGAAGAATTGATGGATGAACCAAAGCTTTGGGGGCATGTCTCCAACCTCCACACATCATGTTGAAGTTAAACCACCAAATTCTTATGATAATTCTTGGGGAAAAGTACCAACCTATTGTTATCACTGAAATTTCATCCGCACATGGTTACAAGAACTCAGCATCGTCAAATAGTGATGAAGTCATCCATGGACCTGAATTAATACCAAATCATTCAAAAAAGGTCAAAAACTATACAAAGTAGTGAAAAATTGAAGAGCGTTATGCAGACATTGGGCGCGCATGTGCATGCGCGGAACAGGGATGCAGAAATCATGCACAGGCACACGATGTGCGATTGTTAGCACAAAAAGCCGCGCACCTGCTAAACGACGCATTTATGAGAGTGGTCGGCCTCCCATCCACTTATGGTTCAGCTCCCAAGCCTATTTGACCCTCAAATCTGGACTGGATCTGACTGGTCAAATTGGGTCGGATCTTTTAGTTTGTTTAACTTGCAGGTGCACTAACCGGCCTAAGCTGACCTGCCAACCAGTCAATTCCAAGTTGAATTGAGAGAAATCCATTCAGATTTTTCATTCTCGGTCGTGTGCCATATATGCATGGGTTGTTAGGTCCACAGACCCGCATCGTGTGCCCACGCGCTTGATTCGTAACTCTATTTTGCGCACATGTGCATGTTGAATTGTCTCTGTTCGTGCACATGTGCTTTGAGCGCCTCTGTCTCCACTGGGACCCACGCATCTGTGCAAAATTTCATACTGTAAAGTTGTTGAGATGTGGGGAAGACCATTTTCCTTCTTAAAAATGATGTCAAGCATGTTTTAAAGCTGCACCACACATAGTACCCTCATCATATAAAGGGGTTAGTAAAAAAACACATAGGCACTTAGGAGGATAAAATCAATTTCCCTTCTTTGCTTTTTTCCACCTGGATGGCTTGTTTTGACTCACAAGATAAGTTGAAAATCATTTTTAATCACATTTAACTTGCATTGGGACTAGAAGTTGAATAACAATCGCTTAGTATGATCTTCACTTGCGCCTCCAAGCGATCTTGAGAATCATAAAAAGATTGTGAAACGATTTCATCTCCCTTAAGAACATTAAAACCTTTAGGAGAGGACAACAGCCCTTTTTGGGACTCCTCTTAGTTTACTTTTTCAAACACATCTTAATATTGCAACGGGCCCATACATGCCCACATGCTACAATGATAGGATAGTGTTTGAATTTTTTCTTTCTTAGATCAAAACACTAGGGAAGTTTAAAGGTTTTGTAATGGGCCCATACATTCCCACATGATCAATCTAGGATAGTTTCAAAGATTTTCTTAGATTACATCACAATAGGGAGTTAAAGGGATAGTAACGGACCCACATGTCCACATGCTAGCTTCCTAGGGACTTTTGAATTACACAAGGTTGTACCAAAGGCACTTAGTTAATTAGGTAATCAAACACTTGTAAGGACCAAGCAAAGTCCACATGCAGCAAGGTGACATCTAATTCACTAAAAATTGGCACACTTTCACCCACACACAAAAGTCACTTATCAATCACATAGCTTCTTCTTGAAACATGGAGGTCAAAGTAAGTTTCCTCCAAAGGGATTCCGAAAACACCCCACCCTTTTCTTGACGAAACTATCCACTCCCATTTTTAATCAATGAGGTTGGTTTGCATCGCCAACCTCCCAAAACAACTACATCTAAAATATTTCTAAAAACTCACTAAGTTTTCCTCCACAAGAGGTGCCAAAAGAAATTTTTTAGTCTAGGTAGGATTTCGGGGATAGGCATCCAAATAACTCCCCGTTATCGGTTTCTCACATTGTCAAAACATAGAGGTTGTCAAATAGGGAACTGAAAATCCTCCAAGTCAAGTGTTCCTAATACCATAAGGTAGGGAGATACCCGTGAAGGGTTGAAGTCCGAGGTCCAGTTGTTTTGTGCGTCCCCCCTTGAGGCACCCAACTCTTGGATGGGATCCAGCCTGTGACCCATTTCTTAGGCCGAAAATCTAAATGTCGCACTTTGACCGAGGTACCTAGTGACTAACTTTAGGACATCTACCCAGGTGGCAATTGTGGGCTGCAATTGCACCTTGATTGGATTTTGTGTGGCTATTGGGAAATATCACTAGCTCTTTCGGGATATGCCCCCTTTACCCCTCATTATAACCAATTATTTCATCCTTCACTAGTTTCTCTTCCAGTGACTTCAGACCCCATTGTTGAGTACTATTGGAAGGTCCAGTGCTATTTGAGAGGAAGGACGTTACGTCTCCTAGGACACGAGAATTTGTTTTCTTTTGATTCCCTACGCGGACAAAACCCACTTACCCATATATATTCTTCTTTGTCAAAAAACATTTTATGTATGATGCACATCTGATTATAGTTTGATTTGGATATATATATTGTGTAAACATTCAACGTAAAGGCTCTTATTTCTATATTACTCTCACCACTCTTTGCACACATTCACAAAGCTAGTCTGACATCATATGGGAACCACAGAACCCCCATCATTCACGATGCTTGCTAAACCTCCCTCCTATCTTAGGGGGAGTGTCTGGTCGTGCCCGCTCATCAACACCTCCTTCACACACTCCTGTGAGTGCTACTATTTTAGGATCAACTTTGCTTGGTTCTACATTACTTGGGTCCTCTTCCCAAGGTCATTCGTTCACTCTCTCTCCTTTACTTGGAATCGGGGGACCCACTTCCTCTCAAGGAGGAAGCACCAACCCACCTAGCCCCCATCAAGGGTCAGGTTCACAACACACTATGGCTAGAGCTAATCCTCCCGCCCCCCACTACAGATGCCATATTTGGCCTCTCTCAACATACCGGATCTCAGAAAACTCACCAATGATCCTATATTGCATGATCCCACATGGCCTGCAATGCCAACCAAACTACCTTCAAACATACCAAAGTTTGAAGGAAAGGTAGGCGATGACCCTGCTAACCATGTCATGACCTTTCACCTATGGCACTCCTCCAATAGAATTATGGATGTTTCCATCATATTGTGATTATTTCAACACACACTCGCTGGCCCATCAGCTAAATGGTATGTCGAAGAAAAATCAGTGTCCCACACAACTTTTGAGTCATTGGCCAAAGCATTCTTGACCTTCTTTCAATTACCCATCCACCATGACAATGGTCTAGAACTACTTTCTAATTTCAAACAAACCTCAGCCCCACACATCGCTGACCACATTCATGATGGATCGTCATCCTTCAGGAGTACGAACTCGAGTTCTCAACACCTAAGAGTAAGAAGTCCCTCATGCTCGCTGAACTTTTCATGGCCCTCCACTCTGACACCAACAGTACCCCCATCAATGCTGACTTTCCCGAAAAACATCTCTTTTACATCACTTCGAATGATCCTTGGTACGACGACCTCCTCGTCTACTTCCAAAATCAAAAGTTTGGTAACCACCTGTCACGAGATGATCATCATTTTATTCGCCATCAGGCCCCCCACTACCTCCTCATCGTAGACATCCTATACCAGCAAGGCGTTGACACCATTCTTCGTCGATGCCTGACTATTGACGAGGCCGATAGAGTCTTAAATGACTGCCACGGCGGTGCATGTGGGGGCCATCTATCGGGCATATCCACTGCTCAAAAGATTATTCGAGCCGGTTACTTTTGGCCTACCTTGTTTCATGATTGCATTCATGCCATGAAACGATGTGAGCAATGTCAACTCTACACCAATAAAGCCTGAGCTCCCCCCGCTCTTCTTCACCCTGTCATTACTGCCGACCCTTTTTGTAAATGGGGCATTGACTTTATGACTTGTAATCCCTCCTCCAACAATGGTCACAAATACATCGTTGTCGTTGTTGATTACTTCACCAAATGGGCCGAAGCTATGCCCACTTTCAACAACACCGCTGACACTGCAACGCATTTTTTCTTCAACCACGTCATATCTCTCTTTGGAGTACCCCTCCAACTTGTTTCTAATCATGGGAAACACTTCGATAATGAGATCTTCGTCGAACTCTCATCACGGTTAGGATTCTCTCACGAGTTTGCCTCACCATATTACACTCAGTCTAATGGACAGGTCGAAGCAGTTAACAAATTCCTCAAGACCATGTTAGAATGCACAGTTAATAAACATAAAACCAATTGGAATCATATGTTATTTTCCATGCTATGGGCTTACCGAATGGCTGTGAAAACAACTACTGGTTTCACACCATTTCATTTAGTCCATGGGGTTGAGGCCACTCTTCCCATCGAGTGCGAAATTCCCACCTTACGCACCGCAATTGAGCTATTACCCGACACTGCTCCAATGGAGTAGCGCTTGCTGAACTTGGAGTCTCTGGATGAAGATCATCGATCTTCCTTACAGAACAACGAGGCAGCTAAAAAATGATCCAAGGCTACCTTTGATCGCCATGTCAACCTTCTCTCATTTCGCGAAGGCGACCTTGTTCTGGCTTACGATATCACTCACGATACCTTTGGCCACGGAAAGTTTGAGTCACTTTGGCATGTCCCATACATTATCCAACATTGCCTCACCAAAGGCACATATATCTTGGCCTCCCCTGAAGGCCTCTCTCTCAAAGAACCCGTCAACAGGTTATAGTTAAAGAAATTTTATGCTTAAAAGTAGTCATTCTACTTTAGGTTTTTCTTTTCTAGCGTTTTTAATATTTTTTCCTTCCCTCACGTCTAAACTATCATTTGTGCTCTTGACAAATTCCTCCTCCACCAACCTACCACTTCGGTTACGCCGAAGGCGCCAGCCGTTGGACACAAAATCTCGCTTCGGCCACTTGGGCTCTCTACACCCCCTCACATGAGCTGCTCCATTCGAGCGGCATATGTTTGGGTTCAGCGACCAATAACCAAGCTGAATACATTGTCATCATTGGCCTCCTAGCCGATGACCAGCATCATCGTATTCATCACCTTAGCGTCTTCCTCGACTCTCAACTAGTCATACTCCAACTCAACAATGTGTACCACATCCGTGATCCTTTCCTCTTTCGCAAATACCTGCAGGTTAGGCTTTTATCATGACATTTTGATTCCATTACATTTACACATATTCCAAGACAATTGAATCAAATTATAGATAACCTAGCTAATATTGTGTTAGACTGGCATATATCACATCAAGCTACCTCTACACATACATAAACATATTACATACACCTGTCACATCATATATATAGAATAGACATCATCAAAACATTAACCAAAAACATGTAAACACCACATAGATCTCAAACATGTATACTCATGTATATATAAAGGTCCACAATTCCATCCAAATGTTTACATACAAAAAATTACAAGTATTCCCAGGCCAATGCAGCACCTCGGTACAAAATGCGCTCACCAGCCTATATACAAAACATATATATACATCAATGCATAAGAGCACCACTCACGATGCCTCTAGAGCACCACCACCTACTCCTCCTTCGGGCGGTGGTGGCCCACCACCTCCTACCCCAGGAGGCGGTGATCCCCCCCCTACCGGCCCCTCCTACCCCGGCGACAGTCGTCTGGTCGTTAGTGAAGTAGCCACTTCTGCTCATTGTACTATGGCCCGCCATGGTGGTGGTACCCCCACACATTGCTTCAGGAATGCCTCGTCCTGGATGTGAGACCATATGCCCTCAGGCACCTCCTGTAACACCATATCCAAACGACGACGTATGTCTTCAAAATCAGCTCTGGCAGCCGCCGGAGGAGCATGTGATGGCCCAGCACCAGGGTCATCAAACCGATGCCTCCTCACTGCCCTCTCTAGCTTAGCTGGTCACACTGCAGCATCCTCACACCGACGTCTCTCTCCTCATGGCAGTCTCTCCAACGCCCTATGCAACTCCACCTCGCACACACGAGGTGCCACATCTGCACATGCAAACAAACACCAAATAGTATCAGCATCTATATCATATACATAAGTCATGCTATCTCAAAAAACACAAAACATACATATCAACATCATCAAATCCACATACCTCAGTGGTCAAAAACCTCCCCTGGAGGTAGTACCATGTCCGGATCATCTCGAAAGTCAACCATGGCATAGGGGTACCGTAGTATCACCTGCAACATCTTTCGCCAGACCTGTTCCACCTCTACAGTAAATAAGTGGCCACCCTCTCCCCCACCATGGCACAAAAACACGGTCGACCATCACCTCAGTTGCGGCTCTCGCACCCCAGGCACACCCAATAAAATCCTAGGGCACAGCATCGGCACCCTCTCCAGAAACTAGGCCACCAGGATGGATCTGAAGGGAAAATCCCCCGTATCCATGGATCGACAGTGGTCCAACTACACCACCATCCTTGCGTGCATCGTAAGCCCCCAGGCGAACTGCTCGCCGACCAACACTCTCCCCATCACCAACAACTGGCCCCCACTGATCCGCTGGGTCACCAGTGACCCATATACTCTCACAATCATCGCTACTATACAGTGATGTGCCAGGGCATCTATCAAGCCAACGCTCACAACCGTCCTAGACATAAAGTTCTGACCTGAACATTATCTCTGGCCAACAGTCACTAGGGTCAGGTCCCTTGGTAACACTAGCTCCACTGGTAAGGGCACACCCTAAAACGGGAGCCCAGTCAAGAAGTACACATCCTCCACCACAGTGAAGGGGATCTTCTCTCCCCGCACAAGGAAGCAGTGCAGCTCCGGACTCCACATATGGATCAGGAACTACAGGAGATACTCCTGTGCCCATATCAACAGGCACTCAAAGAAATTTAGCAACCCACATGCTGCCAAAGTCACTCGCACACCTGGTTCCTCAATAGCCATGGTGTCTCGTAGGTGGGACCAATCTCGCTCCCGCCAACCCACTGGCATCGTGCAAACTGTCCACCTGCAACCACAACAAAGAGTCTTCTATTATCCCACAAGACCATCAACACCATCACAAATATCAATTTACACCCATCAGCTTTGCCTCTAAGGTGCGGCTATTTCAACCCACAGGCATGCACACGTGCGTGCCTGTTCACTACATAGGCACACACGAATGCGCACTTGTTAGCTGCATAGGTGTGCTCTCAGGTGCACCTGTTACCTACATAGGCACGCCTGTCACCTACACAGATGCGTACTGGTGCACGCCTGTCCATGCCACAGTTGCGCACAAATGCACAGTTGTACAGCCGACAGGCGCGCACATAGTGAGTGCCTTTAATTCCCTCACTAACACCCACATGCATGTCTATCTGGTGGGCAGGCACGCACGTGTGCGCTCCTACTTCCGGATCGCCCATGCACGTGGGGCCTACATCCCTAAAATCCCTCTGTACGGCCCTCCGTATAGCCCCTGCCCAAAAAATGAAATCCGATTTCTATGTAGGATGATCAGACCACTAACCTAACGCTCGCTAATTGCCAATTGGATGCCTCATCCTCTCCAAATCTCCAAATCTCCTCTGAAAACTACTCGTCCAGTCACTATTGCAGCAGGTACAAATGAGGTGGCAATGTGGGCCCTATAACTATATATAGGCCTTTTTGCCAAACTTCCACTCACTATTCCAGGAGCCCACGATGTCCGTTTCTCGATCCGTCTTCAGCCACAGGATCAACATCCCGTCATCTACATCAAAACAGTCCCTAGGCCTCTTTTCATCCTGAACCCCTAGGGCACCATGTTTTTTTCATACCCTAGTCAGGTACACATGTGCATTTTCACACTTATCAAATACATGCTCATATTTTTTATTCTCTTCAGATATTGTTCACGTTGGGTATTTGGTTTTCATGTGTGCAGGTACTTGATCATCATACATCAGCACAACCCCTTCAGGTATATACTCAGCACTGGCATGTAGTCTTTCGCTCTGTATCGTACTTACATTTCCAGTCACACCCTCTGACATTTGCCTCTAGGATCCCCATTCCCAGCTCTGCAGTACCCACACCTCCATTTTCATCTTCGGTACTGTCATCTGGTAGCATTCTTACCCACATGATTCATCCCATTCATAGCACCTTTTGACACTTCTGACACTCATGCTATTTTTCAAAACCCTTTAGGGATGGGAGTCCCGATAGTCTTTCATCATGTCCCGAATCAACCACATACTCCTTCTCCTCATTTTTCTAGCTTTCCCACATGGACTCCCAGATTATCTCTTCATGGTTCTATTTTTTTCCTACACCTCCGCAGTATCATGAACCCTCCATTTCATCCACAATTAGTTTGCCCATCTGCAAATCTCCCTTCATTTCACCTACCTCATATAGAAACTCACTAATGGGGCCCCCACCCTTCATCATCTTTCCGAGCAAATTATTCCTTGCATGGGCCACCCATATCACACTGGGGCACCCATTTCTATATTTGTACATTTCTCCCCAAAATTATTCATTATTTATTGTACAACCTCCTTTATTTCTAGTCATTACATTCCCTTTTTGTCGTCACCTTTGGGCGACCTACTTTCCATTTTTTTTGGCCAACCGCAACCCATGTCACCCTTGGTCGGAGCACTACTTTTCATCCACCCTTGTCGGCATCGTCCATATCTTCAAAGTACCCCACAGGTCACTTACCTCTGCCCTCTAAATTTGTTCACCTTGTCTCTCGTCTGGCACAACTTATCCCCGATCTTGTCATCCCCCTGACACTCGACCTCGTTGAACGGTTGCGGCCACTTTTTCTCTCACATATTCTCCAACCAAGGGAAGTCTTGAGTCTTCCCACATCTTGACTTCATCCATGTACCTCTGTCACTTCCTCACCTCAGTATATTTCATGAAGCCAATTTCTTCTGGGAGTCGCGTCCCCCTTTTTTTATCGACATCAGCACAGTTTCCAGAAGGGCGACGGTATCTTGTTTCTCATTATCCACTCAATGAGAGATCTTGGACGGCACGGAGTGAAACACCATTGCTCCCTACTGTCATTGACCCCCTTAACATTCGATGCCAACACTTTCTCATGTTACGGTGAGTCTTACTTTGTGACTATTACAGTTAGTTATTTTATTTTCCGAAGACCTCTGAACTTGGCAGGGCCATCAATGCCCACATAATCGCTACTACTTATTACCATGATCACTGCCTACTATTCATAGCATGTTCATTTGCATAATTTTCTTCTGCCTATATCATGACTGCCCCCAAGAGCACTGCAGTTGTCTACACCAACACTTCAGTCATCTTTTTTCTTATAGTTACATGACACGAGCATGGGGCATACCCACCTTGTTTGTACACAGTTTTCTATTTTACACCCCTCATGAAAGGTCGGGTCCTACCGGTTCCTTTTTCCCTCCAACGGATCGCTCTGGATGATCCCACTATTTCTCTCTCTTACAACAACATTCTTAGTAGAAGAAACATTGATGGATTTCAGCTATACATATTCTCCTAACCTCATCCATCAGGGGGCATCTGTTATCACTGAAATTTCATCCGCACATGGTTACAAGAACTCAGCATCGTCAAATAGTGATGAAGTCATCCATGGACCTGAATTAATACCAAAGCATTCAAAAAATGTCAAAAAATATACAAAGTAGTGAAAAATTGAAGATCGCTATGCATACATTGGGCGCGCATGCGCATGTGCAAAACAGGGACGCAGAAATCGCACACGGACGCACGATGCACGACTATTAGTGCAAAAATCCGCGCACCTGCTAAACGGCGCATTTATGAGAGTGGTCGGCCTCCCACCCACTTATGGTTCATCTCCCAAGCTGATTTGACCCTCAAATCTGGACTGGATCCGACTGGTGGGCTGGTCAAAGACCTAAAAATGCCCTAATTGGCTTCTTTTCACACTACAAAGAAGTTAAACAATAACCCAATTGAATGCTACAAAAAGACATGTATGCACCTCATTTTCTCAAGGAATTCAAAGTAATGTTATGTTGCCTCTATTGTCTTGAGGACTCCATCCTTGTCAAGGGCATATTGGCACCATAGCATTGGACAATCCACCTCACCCATTGAGTGGATTTGTAAAGAGTTCTTTCATCACGATTTTCCATTTTTCTTTGTTGTAAAAAGAGCTAACTAGTGGGGGTCCAAGAGCCCTCCCTTGGAGGAAGAAGGGACTCATAGTCCCCTTTCTTCTTGGTGCTTTGTTTTCACTAATAGATCAGCCTCAAACATTGGTGACATGGGTCTTATGGTTCTTTTTGTTTCTATGTCCCTATGCTCATGAATTTAGTTTTTATTACATCTCTTAGTTTAATTCTTAATTGTAGTTTTTATTTTCTTTCCCTAACTCTTTTCCTTGCAGTTGTCCTGCTCAGTAGACCCAACTGATCTTTCAAGCACCTCTATTTTTCTCACCAAGGTGACGAAAGAGGCGTAACACCTATGAACACTATGTTTGGAAAACACCCACCAATAGGTATTAATCAATGTACCAACCTCTAGACATCATGTTGGGAAGGTGCCTATTCATGGGTATTACACCGAGCATAGTTTATTCTGATTTTCAAGCTTTTTAAAAAATGAAACTGACTTCAAGCATAGTTTCATTCTTTGTTTCCAAATCGTTAAAAAATGAAGCAGAATATGAGCATACTTCATCATCCTTCAATATTGTTAAAACACGAAGATTTGTCTTTCGAGTGGTATTTTACCACTTTTTGGCCTCATAAGAGAAACTGTGAAAAAGGTATGCTCTAGTCTATGAAAAAGGTATACGAAAAAGGTTATCCCTTGTATTGTTTTACACTTTTTCGGGCTTGGGGGAATAAACTTACGAAAATCAACACCCATGGAGTCATGTTTAAGATATTTTCAGACTCTCTAAACATGAAAATACCTTCGATTTTTCCTTCTTTGGACTCGTAAAACATGTATTGAAGGACCCATATGGGTCCGAAACCCTCCTTCTTCATGTTCATTAAACATATGATGAGGGACTCATTGAAGATGATCTATACCGAGCATTTTTTATCCTCCTCAAAATCATTAAAAAACAAAGAGGTACTCAACAATCATGGTGGGGGGGAAATTGAAGGAAGTGGGTTAAGTTTTTGGAAAGCATCATGGCAGTCATTTGTTGTCTCCCTTGAACATGGAACGTATTTATGTCTCATATTAAAATTGGGTAATATGCTTGTCTCTGAGTCATACCAATCCCATGAGTCCTCATACTCCTTCATCTCACCCAAAGAGTGCCCCAGTGATCATCACACTATGTTTTGGTCTATCTCTCAGTCGAGTCGATTTTTCCAAGTCACTTCTCATGCCTCAAAATGTTCAAGGGAATTTTCACCTTAAACCAACCATTTTGTAGTATTATCCATTTGCATACCCGTTTCAGTCAGTCCTCATTTGATCTATCATATTTTATCACTTTCCTATGTTAGTTTCTTGTCAATAATGGGGGAAACATCATGACCCTCCTTCGACGAGTCTGTTCCTATCAACTTCGACACATTATCAGAGAATTAGACTTAGAAACTAGATAGTACCTTGGAGCCTGCATGCCTCAATGGAAGGTTTACTCACCTTCAACAATAGGTTTACACCATTAGCCTCTGATCGAATGATTCCAAAGATGTTTGACATCATCTCATTCATTAACATTCACTAGAATGTACAAGGGTACCTTGGGAGTCATTTTCATCATTGGTGATTTCCCTCTCACTTGTTAATGGTATACATTAATGACTAGTAATCAAGAGGTTTATGCCATGTTTGACATAAATTCATCTATTCACATGGATATATTTGTACTATTTTAGGATTGAACACCCATGAGTCATCTTCAAGATATTTTCAGACTCTCTAAACATGAAAATACCTTCAATTTTTCCTTCTTTGGACTCATAAAACATGCATTGAAGGACCCATACGGGGCCAAACCGCTCCTTCCTTAGGTTCGTTAAACATATGATGAGGGATTCATTGAAGATGAGCTATACCAAGTGTTAGTAACATTTCTTGTCTTTAGGACTGGGGTACACAGGTCTGCAAGTTTCCCTAGGAGTGCCCAAGCGCAGCACATAAAATAAATCTGCTTAGGGCCTAAGTCAAGCAATCGAGCCTGATCATGGACAAGGGATGCGGCGAAAGCTCTGCAGGAGAGCTTCCTCGGAAATCCTGGGAGCGAGAGTTTTATGCATTTCAGAAACACGATTCACGATTTCCCGATCGGCAGGAACAACTGTCAATCGTGGAGGACACGCGTCAGGCCATCGCAGGATCGAAGTTTCTGGAGGCATGAAACTCTTACATGAATGAATCGCGATATGCGATTTCTCGACTAAATCTGAGTCGTCTATCAGTAGAGACATGTAGCGAGGGATCCCACAGAGTCGGGGATCGGAGATTAGCGAGTCAGGAGAACTTGTGTGTCGAGACATCAAAAACGCCGAAATCCCGACAGAGGTTCAGCTCAGGTCACATAAGAGGTGGTCGTATGGATTATAGTATAGCCGGGAGGGCTAACCCATGCATGCACTCATCGAAGAATCGGTGATCGGGAATTCAAAGGGTCAAGAACTCTTGACAGCAGGAATCGCGAAAACCCGATCCCCGATACAGAGTCAAGGATGACCATGGTCAGGTGCTGAAGGCCATGAAGAGATTGGAAAGGACCTATGGATCGGGTTGTTGCAGTAGTGTTTCCCAAGGGAATTCAAGGAGCCGTTAGGCTCAGCGGAAAAGGATAAGGAAGGTAGGTGAAGTCTCACATCACCCATTTATTGCAGAGTATGGAGGTTCCGGCTGAAGTTTACCCAAGAGGGTCCCTTTGTACCAATTCTCTGCAGAAAGGTCACACCGAGTCTTCAACTCGCCAAGAGAAGCCTGAGCACGCCAATTCGAACATTAAAAGAGGCTTGGCTCCCCCCTGGCGCGAGCCATGCTGAATTGAAGAAGCATACGACAGGAGTCCAAAGGACAGATTTGATTGAAGAAGCGACCCCTCATTAAAGGTCCTGAGATACTGTCGCCAGGCGGATTTTGGCTGAAGTATATGTAGGCATTTTTGCCATTTTGTAATGATCGATGGTAGAGATGAGCTCCCGACTGTAATGCTTTAACTGCTATTCTATCTTCCAGCTTATGTATCTATAAATGATATTTCTTTCTTTATGACAGACAGTTCTCCTTTTTCATCTAATTTCATCTCACGCTAGAGAGTTCGTGATTGACTGAGCCATACGAATTGTTGTACTTCTGTTGTGATAAATGATTTATCATTGCGTTACTGCATTCTCTGGTGTTTTTCATTTGAATATAAGTTGATCTTGTGTTTAAATGTCTTCCTCTACAACCTGTTAGAAACTTTTTGTTTGTAACAGACCTTTGCATTGTTCTGATACAAGTCTTCCTCCCCACTCACCCTTACTACAACTCACTGTCTGGAGTTATTCAAGACCTCACTTGCTCGTGTATATCTGGCCTGGTTTCAGAGTTGGAACCACATCGTTGAGTTTATCTCCATTTGATCACCAAATTTAACCACCGTGACATTAAACT
>ML787013.1:175861-198215 GCA_009831015.1 Picea engelmannii | reverse complement strand
TGAAGAAGCGACCCCTCATTAAAGGTCCTGAGATACTGTCGCCAGGCGGATTTTGGCTGAAGTATATGTAGGCATTTTTGCCATTTTGTAATGATCGATGGTAGAGATGAGCTCCCGACTGTAATGCTTTAACTGCTATTCTAGCTTCCAGCTTATGTATCTGTAAATGAGATTTCTTTCTTTATGACAGACAGTTCTCCTTTTTCATCTAATTTCATCTCATGCTAGAGAGTTTGTGATTGATTGAGCCATACGAATTGTTGTAGTTATGTTGTGATAAATGATTTATCATTGCGTTACTGCATTCTCTGGTCTTTTGCATTTGAATATAAGATGATCTTGTGTTTAAATGTCTTCCTCTACAGCCTGTTAGAAACTTTTTGTTTGTAACAGACCTTTGCATTGTTCTGATACAAGTCTTCCTCCCTACTCACCCTTACTACAACTCACTGTCTGGAGTTATTCAAGACCTCACTTGCTCGTGTATATCTGGCCTGGTTTCAGAGTTGGAACCACATCGTTGAGTTTATCTCCATTTGATCACCAAATTTAACCACCGTGACATTAAACTGATGGGTGTCGGGCTTTGCTCCTGATAGCAATCCGGGAGTGACTTCCGATGCTAACACCAAGAATTTGTTATCCTCCTCAATATCATTAAAAAACAAAGAGGTACTCTCCAATCATGGTGGGGGGGGGGGATTGAAGGAAGTGGGTTAAGTTTTTCGAAAGCATCATGGCAGTCATTTGTTGTCTCCCTTGAACATGGCATGTATCTGTGTCTCATATTACAGCTGGGTAATATGCTTGTCTCTGATTCATACCAATCCCATGAGTTCTCATACTCTTTCATCTCACCCAAAGAGTGCCATGGTGATCATCACACTATGTTTTGATCTATCTCTCGGTCGATTCGATGCTGCCAAGTCACTTGTCATGCCTCAAAATGTTCAAGGGAATTTTGACCTTAAACCAACCATTTTGTAGTATTATCCATTTGCATTCCCATTTCAGTCAGTCCTCATTTGATCTATCATATGTTATCACTTTCCTATGTTAGTTTCATGTCAATAATGGGGGAAACATCATTACCCTCCTTCAACGAGTCTGTTCCTATCAACTTCGACACATTATCTGAGAATTATACTTAGAAAATAGTTAGTACCTTGGAGCCTACAAGCCTCAATAGAAGGTTTCCTCACCTTCAAAAATAGGTTTACACCATTGGCCTCTGATCAAATTATTCCAAATATGTTTGACATCATCTCATGCATTCACATTCACTAGAATGTACTAGGGTTCCTTTGGAGTCATTTTGATCATTGGTGATTTCCATTGCACTTGTTAATGGTATACATTAATGACTGGTAATCAAGAGGTTTCTGCCATTTTTGACATAAATTCATCTATTCACATGGATAGATTTGTACTATTTTAAGATTGGGATGAAGACCCTAAGTTGGGCACTCATTAAGTTATGCGATTTACCCAGGATAAGATGGATATTATCTGATTATTTTGGGGATTCCAATACATTCACCCTACTGGAAACCCAACTAATATATATACTATCACATAGATCCACTTTGCATTGATTCTTGTCTATGTTTTTGTCATATCGTAGCCCCATTGTGTAATATTTCATGGCTATGATCAAATCATGACATGAAGGCATGGATCCACATTGTATCTCCATTGGCCATATCCTTAGTCAATGCTTTCATAGATCCGCAGTGTATTGGTTGGTGGCCATGCTTTGAGCTAGTTTACTCCAATCATAGGTATTCCTGCCTCGGGGATGATACATATATATTGTTTGATGTTTGTTTGTATCTTGCTCTAGTCTCTCCTAATCCATCACCCTTTCATTAATATTTTGTAAAGTATTTCATCCATTAGTTTCTCTTCTGACCTCACACTTTATGGGGCATTTGTTACTCACCAAAATGTCACATTTAAGTGTCACATCTATTATGCACCTAAGTGTCAAAAGTATCACAAAAGTGTCATATGCACCTTACTAAGTGTTTCATGCACTTTATAAAAGTGTTGTATGCACCTTACTAAGTGTTGCATGCACTTTGACACTATGAAAGAACATTTTTCATGATCCCTAGTCTTTGTGGAGGAGAAAACCTAGATTGATATGGTCGAAAAATTTCTTTTTACGTTGAGTTTTGACCCATTTTTGAAGTTCAACGACCCCCTTCCCATATATTGGGAGAGTTGATCCTTGATCAACGCTCCTTGTTGAACTATGGGGGAGCATTGACAATGATTTGTTCTCCCTATTGGGGGAGCATTGAAGTGGTTAGAGGAATATTTGGCTAGCACACCTTATTCTAAGGGTTAGGACCAAGATGCTCTTAAGTGGTTTTTGTCGAGGGGTTTCTTCATGATATGAGTCACACATATTACCTTCATTCTGGGTAACCAAATCCTAAACTAAGGAGATAAATCCTCAACCATTTCCTAGAATCCTTCATTGTGGTTAAGCCTCCCTAATCCTATATAATGAGGCCACTCAAAGGTGAGATAGGAAAAATGATTTTAGAGTGTCAAACCTATGGCCTTGGAGATCATAAATAGTCCAGGAGCATCATAATTATCACCTGGTTATGCACAAGAGGATGAAAAGGAGAATTTTGGAGGAACACTAGCACAAAAATAGTATCGTTGTAAATTTTAAAATTGTTTCTCATTATTAATATAACTTGGCCTATTCCCTTCATTTTTGTGTCTTTGATTCATACATGTCTATTGTTTTAAATTCATCATAGTTAGATCTATATTCAATTGAAAATATAGTGTAGAGGAAGGTGGTTTCTTCATGTTCTTTGCAGGATCTCTCCCACACCTAGGATCTTGGTCAACACGGTTAGAGGTTGGAGCAGCAAGGAAAATCCTCATAAGAAGGTAATTCCCCCATCTTGTTCTTCTCATTTGATTGTCTAAGTATATATAAAGGGAAAGTAGTTACCACTTATTCTCTTTTTTCCTAGATCTAAAAGAACCCAGTCCAGAGGGAGTTTAACCTATCCATAGGGTGAAATTTCTCACAACATAGGGTTTACCTGTAGACCCTCACTAGCTTCAATCCTATCAGATTTCCTTAAGTGAACTAACAAGGAATCAATGAAGCTCGTTGAGGCCAAAGCCTCACTTACCCCAAGGGATGCCGAAATTGGGGGACGAACATGACCATTCTAAGAGATAATACGTTGTAGGTATCCTCTTCTATCAGAGGTTGTAATCCATAAGTTCTCACCACCATAAACATTGTTGATAGATAATGAACCAAGAAATCCTATATCTAGTGGACAAGGCTCGTCCTTTGCCAAGAAATCCAATGCCAAAGAGAAAAATCACCAAGTCCGAGAAGGGTTTGAGGAAGTATAAGCTTTTGTTTGATTCCACTGGGCACCAAAAGGTGGTGGTCCCGAAGACATGAGCCCCAAATCCAAACCTAGAACTGGACCGACCCCTGAGGGGGGTGAAGTCAAGTAAGATCCTACAAACCCTAGTAAAGGTGAAGGCTCTAGTAAGATAACTGAAGAGAAACCTCCTTCCATTGTCAATCCATGGAAGAACCTAAGAAAATCAGGAAACGAGTCAACATGAGAAACCACATGTTCGATAGTTAGCTCCACCAAGATATCCAACCCAACTAAAAGTTCTAGGGAATAATGAACAAGTTCCTCATCTGACGTCATGGTAATTGTCGTTTCCTCCAAATAAACACTAGAACCTACCTGGCTAGCGGCTCACACATTAGAAAAAAACTCAATCACCATGCAACCACAGTCTACAGGAGCTCTGAAAACTATCTTCAATATGAGGGAGATATGTTATTCCTTTAATACTTAATGTGGAGTTGACATGTGATATTTAAAAAAAACATTTCAATGTTCACCATAAATAATATATTTCAATATCCAACTTAAATAAAATACATAAATATCAATTACACGCAAAACAATTGAAAATAAACAAATAATATTATAATTAAAACATTTCAATAGTGTACTAAGATAAATTTATACTAATTTAAGTTAGAAAATTAAATTTGTCATTTTTAAACTTATTTGACAATTTATCAATTTATTAATTAATGAAAACTTAGATAACATATATGAATATCTATTATTAATAATAATTTTAGGATATCTATTATTAATAATATTGAAGCATAAGGTAGTCATTTCAATGTGAGAATTTCCAGGAATGAAAAATTTAGAAAAGAGTTCTTATATTTTGTTCAATGTAATGTATGTGATAATATGTACATGTACCTACCTTCCTAATTAATATTTTGAGGATGGAAAGTTTGTGAACACCCCACATTAAATCCAAATTATAGCCAAGGTCTTTATGGTCATCCTTAAGGAATCTTTTAATGCCCAATAGATAATACGGTAATATAAACATCCCTTGTAAATACATGTGAACATTTTCTTCCTCATCTTTTTGGAAGATCCAAAATGATTAAATATGATCCTAACCCTTGTAGTACTGTAAGATTTTGGCATAGCCCATATTTCATTTTCATTTTTAAGGAATATTTTAATATTTAGTTAGAGTTGTGAGTGGACAATCTGCTTCAAGTTGTAATCTTTTGAGTAGCTTCCATGTCATATTCTATAAACATCACTTTTCAATACATTTGAAGATTTTTGTTTTTATAAATAGATCCATGATCCTCAAGATTTTTCTAACCGGAAAATATTTTGAGTAATTTACAACCGGATAATATTATAAGATTTTGAGTAATTTACAACTGGATAATATTTGAAAGAATATTTTGATGGGTTGTTCAAATTGAATCTCTTGTAAGACATTTGTGTATCATTAAATATGATGACAATAGCATGAAATATAAATTATTGCATAGACATTGATGTCGAAAGTAACATTAACACTCAAAATCCATGTTAATGTCACATTTTTTTGTATTGTTAATCAAATTGGAATATTAACATTGGTTCACTTTCATTTGAATGATGATATAGAATTTTTTTATTTGTATTTCATCATGTTATAAGAGTGTCTTAACAAGTTAGAAATAATCGTTTGATATATTAAATAATAGTTTCCTAATCCATGGTCAATGATTATGGTTAATGATGATTAACTATCATTATGGTTAACGATGATTAACTATTATTGATTATGTTTAGCTATGATTGCCTATAATTATATATGACTATGGTTGAATTGTTAATTATGGTTGATTATAGTTGATTATGGTTGAACATATTTCATCGTAATTAACTAGTAAACTATTGAAGCCTTAACCCATTGACCCCACTTGCTATTCTCTAATCATTAAAAACCTAGCTCCAAACCAAACCACTAACTCATGGTCAATGACTGTAACATCCCCAACATCCCACCGGGCTATGCCACATAAAAATTTCGAACTATATACAAAATTAAAACATATACACAAAGAAAATCTTACGGAACTCTATATATAAAACTTAAAACAGCTAAATACATTCTGCAAATGCACAGATTCATACAGAATAATAATAAAAATACACATGCAGCACACACAGGAATAACATGTTATCACCGTCATTTTTTCAATTAGAGTCAGTCTTGGTCGATTCATGGTCTGTGTGTCAAAGCGTGTGAGGTCAGGTACCGAACAATGAATGGGTCGAAGTCAGCAGGTGGTCGATTGGCCCTTGGAGTCGGGAAGGGACGTCAAGATCAAAACATGTGTAAGTGGTAAAGGTCTTTTCCCAAAGAGTCAAGTCCTATCAGAAGAGGAGTTTTTATGTGCCAAAGGTCGAGGAAATTTGTTAAATAGGAGTCACGTCGGCAGGTTGAATGGCCATCATCAACTCATTATGAAGTCAAAAAGGATGATAAATAACGACACTCATATCACGTATACTCTGGAGCTCTTATCAGTTGTACTTTACACACTCTGAAGTGTACCCATCGCGCGAATGTGCTGTGAAAATCTTCGGCCTACTTCAAAACCTCTAGTCACCATGGATTCAATGCCCCCTATCATGATTTCATCTCTTGCGAGTCCAATTATAAATGCTAGTTTCTCTGCATGTATTCTATTCGCCAACCAAGTTTATGCATTGTCTATAATTTTTCCCATGAGCCCTGAGTTTCTGACCGAGCGGAAGTTGATTTCCATCAGTTGTGTCACAAACCTAGGTCAATCGAGATTACCGCTTTGGTTCTATGCTAAATCCACTGTGTGCACAAAACAAACACGCATTTCACCATGGAAAACATCCACGTTGCTCTAGCCAGTGCACAGAAGAGGCTGAAAGGGAACGCAGTTTTGCAAAGACAAGTGATGAATCCAAAAATGTGCAAATGGTCTCTCAGGAGAATGCTTCGGATATCAAAACTATAGATAAGGCTAGAAGCTTAATTGACTGACTCCATTTCCATCTTCTCAAATGTGGCACAAATTGTTTCTCCCTGTGTCTTATTTCCTGCCGGGAAGTATGGACTCTGAAAGGTACCCGTGCGGCAAGTACACGATGCACAATGCCAAAGACCCACCTATTACCAAGAACAAGTGTATGTTGGACACATGATAGTTGAAGAAAGGTGTTTCCCCCTAACTGTCGTTGTCATCTTGGAAACACCTGGGATAGCCGAGGGTTACCCACCACATGCACGCTCTAGCAAATGATCGTGCGACAGAAATCAAGGTTGTTACAATGGGGTTAAGAGTCTGACAGAGAACTTGATTGTCTAGAGAGCCTCTCAAAGGAAAGCATCGACACATCACTCCTTAACGACAAAAAGTTGCTAATGATCAAACTTCCATGGAAAAGACATTGGTTATTGTACAGTTGAGTACAGTCAGTGTCTATTTTTTGTAAAGTTCCATACGAAGAGTCATCTAGTAGAGAATAGTCAAAGCCTAATTTCTAGGGATGGTAGTTAGAGGGAAGGGTAGCCCAAGCGGCACACCCTTGTCTATATATGTCGTCTTTTCAATGTAATCCAGGTTGGTTGGAAAATTAATGTAGACAATGACTGTTGAATGTAGCTTTTCGAGCTTGATTGAAGTTTAATGCATAGGTCCTGAAACTTTGATGAAAAGATTCTAATGGTAGTGGTTTGATGTATTGTAGCCTTTATTTATGTACATTCTTCCTGTGTTCTTTATATTCACATCTATATTTTGTCTAAATCATAACATTATTCAAATATAGAATTCATTGCATGGTGCTCTATATTTCTCCATTTAGACGACTGTGTTTTCTTCTAAGTGAACTCATAATTCATCTCCAGCGGTGCTCTGAGTTTCTTCATGTGTTTTTATCTCACCCTACACAATGATTTTGAACTGAAAGACCGTTGCCTACTTAGCCTTTATCCTCTCAAGTTTAGTCACCTAGTCATTTGTTTCTCTCGTTTTCTGAAATTGACTCCATGGCCCAAGGTCTCGTGTTCTCTTGCCAATAGAACCAAAAATATTTTACAAAAGTGTTAAATCTAGCTGACAGTTTCAAAGCCATAACCCGTACAAAGATGAAGTCTTAGAGAGAGACCTCTCTACGTTGGAAAGGCTATTTTTCGGCCTTAAAGTTGGTTTGTAGGTTGCCTATGTCATTCATTTCCTCAACTGAACGGGTTTACAGAGCACTATCATAACCCATAAAAATAAATGCATACATTATAATGAAGCATGTAATTTAACACAAAATGTACACTTATCTTGGTAAAAATATCATCAACTGTGTGCAAACCTTCCATTAATGTCTCAGCCTTAGGCCATGCTTCTCATCACTCTTATCAATGGGTCACCCCTGAGCTAGGACTAAAATGCACTAGGGTAAAGGGATTCCTAACCAGGCTGATTTATCTTAGACAACAGGAAAGACTTTGTTAGAGGTGCCAACTCGAACTAACAGCCTACAGTCCCTCATTCCCCACATGCATGTCCCACCACAGGAAGTGTTCCCCTTCTCTACTCAACATTCCTACGACTACCCCACTTCCTTTCTATGGCTTTAACAACATGTTGGACATGAAGTCTCATAGCCATGTAGTTGTAGTTTGGCACCTTTGAGAATCAATTCCCAGAAATTCTCTCATCTATAGAGAAATTTCTCATGGGCCTAACAACATGCCTCTTCAATATCTCATGGTCCTAACAAACCGCTTGTTCAGTCCAACTCCTAACCTAACCAGGTGTGGGTACAGGTATGAGTACATGTACGGGTACGGTTATAGTGATACGAAGGTACGAATATAGTTACAGGTAAAAGAACATGAAGGTACAAAGGAAAATTGACTGAGTGAGTGAATGATGATGGAATGAATGAGAAAATGAACTAAGTCCAAACTATATGTATCTTGACACTTGTCTTGTTGAGAGATACTTTGGCCCACTTGTCCCCATCCTTAGAACTTAGGATAAAATAATTATCCATACTTTATACTTTAAGGAATATTAATATAAATTTCCTTTTTGGCTTAAGCTCCCTAGATTAGCCCTTTTCTTTAACTTTTAGACCCCCTCTTTCCCTAACTAGTAGAGTTTAGTCCCCCATACTCTTTTATCATGGTCAATCTACACATAATGATGTATTATATTAATGATAATACATATACAAAAATAGGCTCACTAGCCTTTAGCATCTAGGCTCTTTGGCCTAATTCAACACATAAGCCTCCTAGCTTATAATAACTGGCTCACCAACCTATAAAACACAAAATATACACAACGGTTCCTTGGCCTCAAAATCGTGCACACTTAATTTTGCTATGTGTGGTATCCTAGAATGTGCATACTTCATCATTTTAGTGTGTAGTACATGTGCACACTATACCATGAAAGGTGCATGTAAAATGATTTCAAGCAACTCACCAGCTTAAGTACATTTTAATTTACATTTACAATTGGGGTTCAGCCTAAGGGTAATACATTCCCCTACCCTTATTTATGCACGGTCCTCAGTGCAATATATACACATATACAACCAAAATTTCAAAAATCTTCAAAACGATGTGGGTAGTATGCCCGTAGAGCAACTTCATGCTCCCAAGTTGCGTCCTCAGGACCATACTAGGTCCATTGGGCCTTTACAATCTCTATGGCTCGATTTCGGAGCTGTTTGATTTTTCAGTCCATAATGTGTACCGGATGTACTTGGAAAGCGCCTTCTTGCTCCACCTGAATCACATTCCAATCAATAACATGATTAGAATCAGGTATATATTTCTTGAGCAATTATACAAGAAATAAATTATGAATGGTCATGGATGTAGGTTGTTGGAGCCGCCTTTGTTTTTTCTGGCCCGTCTCAGATTTCATGTCTTAATGCTCGAAATCGAAAGATGGTTTTCGTATTTTCCATCTGTGGTTTCAAAATTTCTGAAGTCTTATCATGCAGCAGTGATGATTATTGTACTCTTGAGGTGAGTTCTACTTTTCGGCAAAAAAAAAATTCCCTTTTTGTTCTACCTCAGGATTTTGCATGTTGGATGCTATAGATCATGTAGTTCACAAGTCCCGAGCAATGAAACAGTGAAATCGCTTTAAAATTTTACCTTAGGTCAGTAACGAGAGCAAAGTTTTCCTAAATCACGATTGAACATCATCGGGTTTTCACGCCTCGGTGTTCACTAAATCCAAAACTCTCATTATCGTATCCTCGATAGCCGAAACCACAAGGTCCGTATGTTAGTAACCCATGTCAAAGTTAAAGGAAAAAACTAAGCCATGGTTAAGTTCTGTCGACAATTTGCCACTCGGCATGTTCTCTTTTAAAAAACTACACTGTCTAAGCCCGAGTCACGAAGTCATGATAAAGATACGAATGTAATTAATTAAACACTTAATCTGAGTTTATCTTCCCTTTTAATTAAAACGTATTATCGCGATCTCGCAGTTTCGCAGCTCGGCATGAAGAATTCTCGGAAACTTACCTTTGAAGCTCTGAGTCACGATATGGTGAATATAAATAATTACTCAATTAATTAAGTGCCTAATCACAATTATGTTTTTATTAACTAAAATCAATCATCACAATCTCGGGTGTTAGGGGTTCAAAGGGTTAAAGAAAAAATTCCCGATACAATGAGTACCGAAATTTTAATTAACTTCGTTAAAACCAGATTAATTAAGCCAAATCAGTATCTTCCGTGTTTTGATGCTTGCATAGTTTACGAAGAACTCTAAATCCTTCCTTACTCCAACTGACATTTTGAACCGTCAAAATGTATGGCATTAATTAGAAATAAGGCGAATCAACATATAAAGATTGGGTTTTTATGGATAAATTTATTTCTAAACATGATTTGACATATCTCTTCTAAAAAGTACCAAGTTTTCGAATATATATAGAACTGTTATTCATTATAACAAATGCATTTCTATATTACGTAGAGCACACTTTATTAGCGAGCTAACTTCTGTATGTATATGTATTTTTATCGCAGAAGAGCTAAAGCAGGATCTCCAGTCATGGCCCCGCGAAAATCATCCAAAGCCAGTGTTGAGGTTTTGGGACAAGGTTTGGACAACATCATTGATACTTCACCTCGAAGTGTCAAATCAATCCTGAACTAGTCGTTCATTTCTGATGTTTTGCAGGCCGAATTAGTGGATTATTTCGATGATTCCAGCGACAATGAAAAAGACGACATAACCACCAAGTATAAGATCGTCATTCAATCAGGAATGGATAAAGTAGCAGCTAGGCCACGACTACTCCCATATTATGATATGGTCCGATGGGCATTAGACCATGTGGACATACCAACTAGAACCATCATGAATGAGCAGAAGGTCACCATCGGAACTTTCAAGCCTGAACATCTGCAAGCCATGTATAAGTTTCCCACAGTGTTCAACTTTACATATGGTGATAAATTCTTGGACGAGTTCAAACAGAAGGAATGTGTGAAGTATGATAAAACCATGTCTAGCTTAATAAAAGATTGGGTTTCGCACCCTACGAAGTTCATGGCAGACAGTCATGGTATATATTCAATAGCTTCCTTAGAACCGCAGTACAAGTATGTAGCTATGATGACATGCAGATTATACGGGAGATAGGACACCTCAAATTTCTTTCTTCAATGGGTGCCTCTAATATTTCGAGTCACCAAAGGTTGTTCCTTCAACTGGGCAAAAATGTTGTCTGATAGCTTGACCAGTCGGGTTACGGAGTATCGAGCGCAAAAAGAGAGTGGAAAAATTTCTTCATTTTTTATGTCTATGTACATTATAGACGTCGTGTGATTTCTAACACCATTTACCTTAATGAGCTAGAGTTGGACTCCAGCAGAGGATGAGCCCATCCACGTCTATCATGTGAAATTGTGGGAAAACAAAGCAACAGATTTTGTATATGAAATCTTCAACTGGGTGATGGTACCGCTGCATGTCACTATTTTCGGCGACCCGCCACCTAGGATCTCGGATAGTATAGTGACGAATTTGAGCAGCATAGTTGACTGGTATGTAGAAGCCGAATTCTCATATCTCAGAGTTTTCGGGGATTTTGTTCCCCTGCATGCATTGCCATTGTTCATTCCCAACAAGCTAGCTTGTCGTGAGGTTGCTAGAAAAACAATGATCAGTGGTATAAGCAAGGAGCTTAAGGGATACTCAAAAAAGGTATGGCCACCTTTTCCTGTTCATTTAGATTCATATTCTTTATTAGATTTCGGGCATGCTAAAGCTAAGGCAGCAGCCCTGGAAGACCTAAAGTTGGTCCTTATTGAATATAAGAAGCACGATCCGTAAAGGGTCGTGAGTAATCATTTGGCCAGTTGTGGGATCAAGAGATTTGACCACGAAAATTCACCCTCGAATGAGATTTTCCGAGGCGCACGATCTTATGCCGAGATTTTAGCTCGGATACAAACATTGGCACCTGAAGAGAGGGCCGATGTTCTGAAATTCTAAGAACATAGACGTAGTTGTCTTCCCACAGTATTACGGGGTGAGAGTCCGAGTACAACGGAGGTGAAACAAAAAGACATCGAAGGCTCCAAGGATGTGACTCCCAATCAGGAAAAACACCAGGACGAGGGAGAGAAAACTAAGAGTCCAAAAGCAGAGATAAAGAATCCCGACCCGTCGAAGAAGCAGAGTACAATTACTACTCTGAGACAATTAGTGAAACAAATCAGGGATCCTATCACATCAGTTACTCCCGTGCAGTGAACTCAGGGAAATATTGACACAGGGTGGATCTTCAATGAAGAGTTGAGGCCTATAAGGGTGGAAGAGCTCCCTCCAAATGAGTTCTTCTTCGATAAGAAGAGAAAGGCAGTGGTAAAGAGAGAATTCTACCAGGAAGAGGAATCGATAGTCAAGAAATACAAAGTTATGACTGATGGGAAGGACAAGAAAAATGAATAGTTTGCAACAGAAATAGCTGGGACATTAGGTGCATATGCCACAACGAACCAATTTTCAGTCAGGTTTTTGAAAAACCAACTTAAACGAAAAAATCGCATCATCAAGACCCTAGAAGATAGACTAGCCACAACAATGGAGACTGCCAAAGACCAAGAAAGTGTAGGTATAGAGCAAGCAAGATTGGCCGATAAAGGTGAGATAGAGCTGCTCAAGACTAAGCTCGAACAAGCACAGCTAGTGGTTCGAGACGGTCAGATGCAAGCGAGCTAGCAAAAAGATTTGATTGAACATCTACAGGCTAGGGTGGAAATCGCCGAAAGCAAAGTGATAAATATTGGGATGTTCCAATCCCAGGCGATGGAGATTCGGAGCAGAGTCTCTACGGCCCAACGAAATTTACTCGCCAAGGTAGAGGTGATTCGGGACAACTGTTTGTTGGTTAATCAAGTTTTGGAGAATTTATCCGCTAGGGAAAGAGAAGCTGGAGTAGGACAGGTCACCTTTCAAGAGGTTGTGATAGCCACAAACAACAGGGATTCGGGAAGTACTCCCAGGTTCACCATTTCGGAGTAGACCAGAGGAAACATTCTATTGAAAGAATGGGAGCACAACATCTCAGAAGGCAAGCTGCAATCCAAGAGGGTAACGAAATCCTTAGAAGAGGCTTTTATCTCTATAGATGGTAATATGCTAGGCATTGATAGCGGAGGTAATGCCAAGACATTGATTCAGATGAATATGGAAAAAATCTCACTCGATTTAAATGAAAAAGAGGAAAGAGATTCGACCAAGATCTCCCAAGTGACTATGGCAGACATAGTCCAAATAGACAAATGTATGATTAAACCAAGCACGCAATTATGTGTTATCGACATCATAGACAGACAGATGGAAGACATGTTGCCGCAATTAGCCCGAGATTGTTACTCTTTTGAAGCCAATTGTCAAGTAGAACAGTCACGGCTGATATCTCGGCTGGTCAAAAGATGTGTCACATGTACCGAGCACGCATGAGGACAAGCTTCTGGCACCAAGTAAAGACAGAGAAGAAGAAATGGAGTGATTGCTCTCCTCCCTATCATAACTGAAATTTTTTCAATGATTAAGATTCTATCTTATTGTAAAACTGTATAAATACACCATAGAAAGAAAGAAACAGGGTTGGACCTTTTTGTGTCGATTGTAACAGAGTTTTTACACTTTGAGAGTTAATACAAAGCAAATATGAAGATTCTCAATTCCTTCACGACTCTGTTATGAGTTTGTTTTCTTGTATCTCATATTTCATTTCATTTCATATTCTTATCTGACGAATGCTTCGCTATAATTTAGTACAACCTCTACTATAGTGAATGAATTTTGGTTTTCTATATTGTTTACCATTTTTCCTCTGTACTAGCTATCAGCAGGTGTAAGACCAGTCAACACTTTCAGAATTCTATATATATTTTATGCTTCATCGGGTTATTTCTTTACATTTTTCTTCTTTTGTTTATACGTGAGATTCTCCCTTGATAGGAGCCTTACTCGATAGACAGCTAAATGTTTTCTCCCACCTCATATATTTTTATTAAAATATAACCCAATTACGGGAAAGAGCCTTTGATTTGCACCCTGTTTTTATTCCTGAAACCGTAAACTCTCTTTTATATGACTGAATTGAGACAGCACTTAAATTCTCCCTTTGAATTTTTCTTATTTAACTGTTCCTCCATGACTGTCCCTGTACCAACTCAGACCAATATCGAACCTGGATTATCAAATCAAACACACATTGCCTTAAACCTTTTCAATACTATTCTTAAAACAACCACTACCCGGGTTGAACTTGAACATTCATGGGTAGCGATTGAACATGATATAAACATCCAAGAATAGTGGGAAGCTAGACAATGCCAACGCATAAATCTTCCTTAGTTTCCCTTGCCGAAGGTTGACGTTTATCTTTTCTCTACCCTTTACACACTTTTGGATTCCTAGACACTGTACTTCTAATCCTTAAGTACAGACTCTGGAACAACATAGGCAAGGAAAACATGTATGCTACAGGCCCAATCCTCTCTAGGATTTTAAATAGCCCACAATAGCAAGTTGCCAACTTTGAACAATTTCCCAACTTTAGGGAACTTCTGTTGGCCTTCACTTTCAAGAATACATGATCCCCCACTTTAAATTCCCTGTGATTTCTTCCCTTATTAGCATAGCTTTTCTGCCTGTCTTGGGCAACCTTTAAATTATGTTTTTTTTTCAACATTTGCTCTTCCATTTCCCTGAGTAATTCTGGCCCAACTACTACTCTATCTGCTAGGTTATCCCAACTTGCCAGTGTGTTGCACCTTATTCCATAAAGTGTCTCAAATGGTACCCATTGTTATAAGAAAACTCTACTAAGTGTAGGTAGTCTTCCCATTTTGATGGTTTATCCATCACATACATCCTCAACACATCCTCAATCACATGATTCACCCTCTCTATTTATCCATCTAATTCTGGATGACAAGTTGTGCTAAAACTCAAATTTGTTCCAAATCCCTTAAATAATCCTTTCCAAAAATCTGATGTAAATTTTGGATCTCTGTTAGACACAATTGTCTTGGGTATACCATGTAATTGAACAATTTCTCTCATATAAACGTAAACAATGTTGGCTTCTTGTGAGTGAGCTTTATTGGAATAAAATGGGCATCTTTAGTAAGCGTATCCACCACTACCATAATAGAATCATGTTGCTTGTTTGTTCTGGGTAGGTTGGTGATGAAATCCATTGTTACAACTTCCCATTTCCACTCAGGAATGGTTAATGGTTGTAGAAAACCATCTGGGTGTCTATGCTTAGCCTTGACCTTTTGACACTCCAAAATTTGGAAATAAAATCAACAACTTCTTTCTTCATTCCTGGCCAATAATATTGTCTCTTGATAACTACAATAGCTTTTTGATAACCTGGTTGTCCAGCATAAGGTACATTATTCATTTCTCTCAATATCAGGTTTTTCAATTCCATGGAATTCGGTACATAAAGTATGCCCCTGTATATGATAATTTCATCATTTTCTAGCTTATAGTCTTCAATTTTTTGTTGCAAAATACCTTTTTGTAATTTTACCACTAACTCCTTGTATTGCAAATCTAATTTTGCAACCTCCAAAATTATGTCTTTCAAATATGATTGGTACTTGATAATGGTTGTAGAATGAAACTCATGCAATCTTTTGTTGAGTGCATCAACCACTTTGTTCTTTTTCCCTTTGATATGTTTTATATCAAAGTCATATTCACTGAGAAATTCTAACCACCTTCTTTTCCTGTCATTTAGAGTTGGATGATCAAATAAATATTTCAGACCATTATGGTTTGTCCTCAGCTCAAAACTTTTCCCCATGAGGTAGTGCCTCCACTTCCTAAGGGCATGCACTATGGCTTCCAACTCCAAATAATGAGTGGCATAGTGCCTTTCATGTTCCTTCAAATTCCTTGATTCATAACATACAACAAAATCATTTTGACTAAGGACTCCACCAAGTCCTTCTTTACATGCATCTCTGCATACAATGAAGTCTTCATTTGGATATGCAATCCTTAGTATTGGAGCACTTGTTAATAATTGCTTCAAGTATTGGAAACTCTTTTCACAATCTAATGTCCACTGAAACTTCACACCCTTATTTTGCAAGGAAGTGATTGGGTGTCCAATTTTTTAGAATCCTTCAATAAATCTCCTATAGTAGCCTGCAAAGCCCATGAATGATTTGACATTTGTCACATTATTTGGTGCTAACCATCCTCTAATGGATTCTATCTTCTCAGGATCCACTGCTATCCCATCCTATGAAATGATATGTCCCAAATAATGAATTTGCTTTAAATAAAATGAGCACTTGCTCAATTTGGCATACAACTGATGCTCCCTTAATACTTGTAATACCACCCTCAAGTGTTTTTCATGCTCTTCCTCCGACTTATAATATATAATAATTTCATCTAAAAATACAATGACAAACTTATCTAAGTATTCTCTGAAAATACCATTCATTAAACACATGAAGACAATTGATGCATTTGATAACCCAAATGGCACCACTATGAACTCATAATGACCAAACTTTGTTCTGAAAGCAGTCTTGTTGATGTCTTCTTATTTAATTCTTACTTGATGACAACCCAACCTAAGATCAATCTTGGAGAATATTTTTGCATATTTCAGCTAATCAAAGAGGTCATCGATCCTTGGCAAAGGATATTTATTCTTCATAGTTACCTTGTTAAGTTGCCTAAATTCAATGCAAAGTATCAATGTCCCATCCTTATTCTTCACAAATAAAATTGGGGCACCCCAAGGTGACACACTTGGGCATATATACCCCTTCTTTAGGAGCTCTTTAAGTTTCATTTGCAGCTCCTTCAATTCTGGTGTACTCATCTTGTAGGGAGTATTGGATAGTCGAGTTGCTCCAGGCATCAAATTTATGGAGAAATCAATGTCTCTTTTAGGGGGTGATCTTGGTATTTCCTTAAACACATATAAACTCTTTTAGGACTACATAATCCTTAATATTTGACACCTTATCTTTAGGTGTCTCTTCCATGTGTGCTGCAAATATTTTACACCCTTTTTTGTAACATTTCTTCAGCTACAATGTTGAGATTTCTATGATGGTTACTACCCTCGGAATTCCATGCATTGTCCTTAGGTTCCCTTCCTCATCCAATAAAGTAAATGCCTTTTTATGACATTCTAGGATAGCATGATGTTGGTCCAACCAATCCATCCCAATTAGACAATCATAAGAACCTAAAGTAAAGATGTTAAAATCTGCCCTGGTGTTCACTCCATTCATGTCCATAGGACATGACTTAACCATCTCATTAACTTTTATTTTGGTTCTTGTAGCCAATTGCACCAATCAAGATTTTCCATGCTTGCTTCTTGGAAAATGAAAACTTTCCACCATCTTAGGATTTATATAAATATGACTAGCACATGAATCAATTAAAATAGCAATGATTTGGTTATTGATCATACCTTCCACTTCAATCATATGTGATTGATACTCTTCTTGCTTGTTGTCCAGGGATGCATACATCCTTGGTACATTTATGCCCATGTCTCCACTGTTTCAACTTGTTGTACATTGTGAACAGTCCTCTGTTTTTCACCCCTGTGAGGACAATCTTTAAACATATGATCTCATTTACAACCCCAACATTGAATAAGTGGTTACCTTGACCTCTGACCCCCTGTCTCTGTCATGTGGGGTTCTATGGAAGTTGGTTGTCCCTGAGGATTATTTTTGAAGAATGGTGGCTTAGTCCCCTTCTTCCTATGATCCATCTTGAATTTTTTGTTTTCTACCCAAGATTTTTTTAAAGTTGTCCTTGATTTTTTTTTATCATATAGGCATTTAGCTCACCTTATGGTATCTTCCAATGTTTTGGGATCATCATATTGTATTTTTTCACTAATGAATGATGGAAATCCACTCAAATACCTTTGAATCTTAATTGTCTCATCCTTGATGAAAGAAACATACTTCAACAGTTCTAAAAACCTTCTTTCATATTCATCTATGGTCATACTTCCAAGATTGATTTCAACTCTTTCATTTTCTTTTCATATTATCTCTTAGTCAAGAATTTATTTTCAAAATACTTTTTGAATTCCCTCCAGGTAACATTTTTCTCTTTAATGTGATGCACTTGCACAAGTTGATCCCACCACATGGATGCCTTTCCCTTTATTTGATAGATGGAAATTATTCCTTTTGCATGAGAAGAATAATCATGCAATTGAAAATACTTTCTCATGCTCAACAACCATGTATCTACATCTTCATGCTTCTTGTGCTCACCAACAAATGTAGGAGGTTTCTCCTCGTGGCTCATCTACCCCAGAATTCTTATGCTTCGTGACAAGAGATGTAATTGAGAGGTTGTATGATCTTTTATTGGAATGCCTCTAGGAGTGATGGCGATGTCTGCTAACACTTTGTGTTCTTCTTTTCTCATCGGGAGACTCATGACTTCCTGATTTGCTTGAGCCACTCTCCTTATCCAATTTATTTTCTATTATGTTCAACCTCTACCTTGATGTTGAAGTCCTCATGTTGCTCCTTTTATCTCATAATCCTTTCATTATCAAATTTCTGGCTTTGGACATCATTCTGCAAATTTTTAATGGTCTCTACCATATTCATGTTTTCATCCCTTCCTTCTCCATGTCCATTGGATTTTGTTCCTTCAATGCCCATATGGACATCCATCCCTCTGATCTCATATTCCTAGTTGTAAGCCCCCTTGTGCATCTTTCATTCCTCTGCACTCTATGATGATCCCAATCCGATCTAGTTGGTGTTAACTCTATAAAATGTGCAGCCAACAAAACTTTGTCAGGCTAAATGCCTCATCGATTTCATGAAAAAAAATATGAACCATTCTGGTTCAATATATATCAGAATTATTTCTTTTGATTTCCTGAAAATTTGATTGCTCGGATCAATTTTATGGGTGAATGATTATGTTTTACTATCCAATAAATTTCCAATGCTTTCTTCCATGCTCAACTCTAAGTCTTGAGCATAAAGTTATGGCATTTGGAATTTAGGGGGGTCTTAAAATTTACCCTCCATTGTTTGTCTTGTAACTTCCTCATAAAAGTTTCATTTGACTAATGGTTTACACCATTAAAAAAATCTCTCTATTCTCTTTCATTTGAGATGCAATGATAGAGTGTACATTGGTACATTCTATTCACTGGGTTTTTGAGTAGCTAAAAATGTTGTGCCTAAAAAACACACTATAAAAAGATGACCTTCAAACAGTACAAAATGTCGCAGAAATTCACTGGTTTTTTGTTGTTGTAGACCATCCAAACGACTTCGTGTGCACAAATTTGAACATGTACACCCTTATTTAACGTGTGCAACAACCCCATAAGGTAGCGCATGCTTCGCAAACGTATAACCAATGTGGATCACTTCTCTGTTGCACCAATAACTAGTGCACACTACTTTTGTGTTGAATGCCAATATTTCACTGTGCACAATTTTGGTTCATGCAGTAATACCTATTGCACGCAATTTTTATGTTGCACGCTAATATTATGCACACATGTCACTCTACGTGTTGCACCATGCCAAAGTTTAGTATGCCCCCACCGTGCACCAGTACTCTGTGTGCACCATTAATTAAATTGTTGTGCAACAACATATACCCACATTGCACATGCACCAAAAAAATTCCTTTGTTCTTTGTCAATACTGTGCACACCATGCGTGCCATTATTATGGGTGCACACACTGCGCATGCCAGTATTATGCATGCACCACTCAATCTGCATCGTGCAATGTTAAATTTAGTACACACATCCACACACCAATATTTTTTGCACATTACCACTCTACACCACACAACGCCAAATTTAAGTGCACACACCCACGTGCCAATATTTCCCGTGCATTACCACTCTGCACTGCACAACGCCAAATTTAAGTGTGCACACCCACGTGCCAATATTTTATGCGCATTACCACTATGCACTGTGTAATGCCAAATTTAAGTGCACACACCCATGCACCAATATTTTCCACACATCACAAGATTTTCACTATGCATCATGCATTTTTAGTGTGCACACCCGCACACATTCACTTTTATGCGCATTAATTCCTCGTGAATTTCGCTGCAGAAATTGGGGCTTTTGCCAAAAAAAATCTCAATTTTCGCCATAGACATTCTGAAACTATGAAATTTGTTCAATTTCACCTCGATAACACCAATTAAACCTCTGCAAAAAAAAATCGTTGTTGGTTGACATCCCTGGAACAATTGTTTTTTTATTTTCCAAACTCAATTCATGAATGGAGAATTTTAATCAACTAATCTTGCTCGATTTGTCATGGTTTCCCTGTAACCTCACATTCGACCAATACCAGGTTTGAATTTGCTAGAACAACTATTAAATTAAGAATATCTCACTACTTGGCCAAATTTCTCAATTTTTCCATGAATTTAACAACAAAAATTGGGACTTTTGCCCAATTCCACACCATTACTTCTAATTTTTACCATGGACGCTTTGTAACTTGAAATTTGGCCACTTCGAAATCAATTCTCTATGGAATCTCACTTCAATTCAACTTGATCGGCCCATCCAGGCTTAGTGTTGAAAACTGGAGCTCTGATACCATATTGTAACATCCCTAGAATCCCACTGGGCTATGCCACATAAAAATTTCGAACTGTATACAAAATTAAAACATATACACACATAAACTCTTGCGAAAGTTTATATATATAACTTAAAACACACAAATACATTCTTCAAATGCACATATTCATACAGAATAATAATAAAAATACACATGCATCACACACAGGAATAACCCATAAAAATAAACGCATACATAATAATGCAACATGTAATTTAACACAAAATGGACACTTATATTGGTAAAAATATCACTAACTGTGTGCAGAAATTCCATGAATCTCCCATCCTTAGACCACGTTGCTCATCACTCTCAGCAGTGGGTCACCCTCGAGATGGGACTAAACTCCACCCGAGTAAAGGGATTCCTAACCTGGCTGATGTATCTCAGACAACAGGAAAGACTTTGTCACAAGTGCCAACTCAAACTAACATCCTATAGTCCCTCCTTCCCCACATGCATGTTCTACCCCAGGAAGTGTCCCCTTCTCTGCTCAACAGTCCTTTGGTTTCCCCACTTCCTTTCAAAGGCTTCGGCAACAGGCTAGACAGGAAGTCTCAGAGCTCTGTAGTTGCATTTTGGCACCTTCGGGAATCAATTCCTAGCAATTCTCTCATCTAGAGTGAAATTTCTCACATGCCTAACAACCCGCCTCTTCAATATCCCATGGGCCTGACAACTCGCTTCTTCAGTCCAACTCCTAATATAACCAAGTATAGGTACATGTACGGGTACAGTTACAGTGACATGAAGGTATGAATATAGTTACAGGTACAAGAACAAGAAAGTACAAAAGACAACTGACCGAGTGAGTGAATGATGATGGAATGAATGGGAAAATGAACTAAGTTCAAACTATATGTATGCATGTTCCCAAATTTACATTTTTCATGTTGAGAACTACTTTGGCCCACTTGTCCCCATCCTTAGAACTTAGGATAAAATAATTATCCATACTTTATACTTTAAGGAATATTAATATAATATTCCTTTTTGGCTTAATCTCTCTAGCTTAGCCCATTTCCTTAACTTTTAGCCCCCCTATTTCCCTAACTAGTGAAGTTTAGTCCCCCGTACTCTTTTATCGTGGTTAGTCTACATGTAGTAATGTATTATATTAATGATAAGACATATACAGAAATAGGCTCACTGGCCTTTAACATCTAGGCTCACTGGCCTAATTCAACACATAAGCTTCCTAGCTTATAATAACTGGCTCATCAGCCTATAAAACACAACATATATGTAATGTCCCCATTTTGGGACATTATAACATTACAACATTTCAGAGTGTTATGGCTGCCCAAGTAGCCAGATAGGGGTGACAGAGAGTTCGAGAGATATTGAGGGGTTTATTTGGGCCCGACTTGTATCGTTCATCATCAAGATCCATTCCGCACAACTGGGCTTTGGTTTCATTGCATTCCGACGATTTCCATAATTTTGAGTTATTATGGGTCATATCTTAATTAAATTCACTAAGAAGGTCATAATGGGCATATTACTTGGAGAAACATCTTAGTGTAATAGCTCATCGAAATCGGGAGGAAGAGTATTACAGGATAAGATGATGAGAAGTGACTTTCAGTGGCCGGAGAAGGCATCAGGATGGATAAATCACTTTTTATAGGCAAAATGGTTAATCAATTAATTAATTAAGTGATATAATCAAGGAATAATATAATAAAGTAAAAGTCACTTGGAGGGAAAAGGTCAATAATGAATTAGGGTTTCGGGAAGCTATAAAGGAAGGGTAAAGCAACCTAATTCATTATGCATT
>ML787013.1:134151-152968 GCA_009831015.1 Picea engelmannii | reverse complement strand
TGTGACTGATGCTGAATATTCCATTGTTTATTCCCCTGCATTATTGTGATCATCATTTAGTGTCTCAGCGAAGAGTTTAAAAGAAGTATAATTGTTTAAGCACGGTAACAACTGATTCACCCCCCCTCTCAGTTGTCCAACAAGATTTACATAAACTCCATTTTGATTTGGATGTACCTGTGTAGAGTACCACAATATTTTAGAACCATATTCCACTTGGAGTCTTTGATACTCAGCTTGATGTGCAAGGTATGGAAGGTTTTTTTGAACTATGAAACTTTTTGGTCCCTCTCTTGATGCAATGTGGTCCATCTCACATACTGGTCATAATAGTTTCCAACAAGGTAATATTGTTCCTTAACTACATCCATTAAAAAATCCCAAGAGGGTTTGGCCCTAGACGCCTCTATGGAATTTTCTCACAGTAAGTTTCCCACCAATTTTTGACATGGGGGACAACCTTAAGGAGCACAAAGGTGATATTTTCCCTGTCGAAAAAATTGTGGGAAGAGAAATAACCTTCTAGCATATTTAACCACTTTTCCAAAGAATCCACCTCTATCTGGCCATCAAACATAGGAATATCAAAATTAACTTGTACCTTTAAAGCAATAGCACTTCCAAAGTGGTTTCTTGATGAAGACATGTCTGTTGTTATCAATAGTCGTCGAAGGATTTGGGAAAAAAATTTCATCATTTCATCCCTCTGTTGCATGAGGGATTCCTTGAGAAACATATTAATAGAATCTCATGCTCCCATGTCTCTCTTTTGTTCCTCCATGGGAGGTCGCTTGGGTTGGAGAGAGTGGTTTTCCTCAAGAGAAACTAGCTCGAGACCCAACTCTCTATATCCTGACCTCATCGGGGACATGCACTAAGAAATGATAAGGAGGAGCCTGCTCTGATACTACTGATCCATATTATTTTGAGAACAAAATGAAGGTGAAAATATAATCAAGAAATACACAGAGATATTGCAATAAATACAGAGAGATACAATAACACACAATTTCTATTAATGAACAAAATGTACATAATTGTAAAAATACAGAGTGGATGATCTCGCTAGAATGGTTGTAGATTATCTCTGAGAAGATATGTGACCTATACACTCATTCAAAAGAATATGTGTTTACAATGAGGCTCCATAGGCCTTTTTAACATAAAGTAGAAATGAAAAAACCTTAAACATCCAAAACCCTAACCCCGAGAGATGAAACACCAAAAGGTGTGTGGGCCCCAATGGGGGTAGTTGATACGTCAACTTCGTGAGGGTGTACCTTTTCATATGATCTCCCTTTGGGGATTTCGATACCTCATCATAAATTTTTGTCCAAGGAGTACAACTTCTATTGGGGGTTGGAGCATTCTGTTGGCAACCCTTGCCCCCCCCAAAGCACAAAACAATTTCATTTAAGGCCTCAAAATGGCCCCAAAAGTTTAGGACCCAAAAAATGTAAAAAACTGCCAAAATGGAAAATTATTATTTGAGTCAGTGGAATAGGTAGGTGGCCACCAATATTCATTTGGATTATCTTATTTATGATTGACTAGAGTCGTGCATGGTTGACCACGGTGGAAAATAGTTCATGATGGTCAACTAGTTTTTAAAGAGAAATAATATTCAACTATAATTGAATATGTTTGACTATGTTTAGCTAGTAGCTCATTGACCTCTAACAATTAACCAACCGCCAACCACTTACCCCAAACCCTCTAATCCACCTAATTCCCATCACATAAACTAACTAGTCCCCAGTCAATGATAATGGTTAGTCATAGTTGACTATGCTTAACTATGAATTCTTAGCTTGTAACATGATTGACTATAATTAATTATAGTTGAATATGTTTGACAATGTTTGAATAATTGACTATACATGACTATGGGTGACTAAATTCCATTAAGATTGATTTGAGTGACCAAAGTAAACCATAAGTGATTAAATATTCCAAACTCTAATTAAATAAGAACTTAACAAAACCATAATCACTAACCCTTGAACTCAAAGTTCCTAACCTCAAAACACTAACCCACTAACTATAATGTCTAACTCACTAATACATACTTAATGATTATAGTTAAGTATAGTTAATTAGTTTATTACAATTAACTATGTTTAACTATAAGTAACCATAATTGAGTATATTTAGCCATGATTCACTATGATCTATCAACTATGGTTCAATATATATGACATGTACGTTTTCCTTAACATTCAAGACGCTCCACATACACTTGGTTAACTCACATGTATGTTTTCTTTAACCATTTTAAGGATGTTTCCACATGTTAAATCTTTGTATGAAGATTATATTTTAGCAAACTTTTTGGCCTTTCTTCTTTTTAGTGTAATTGTGTAGAGGTGATTTCTACATCCAAGCATGAGGGAGATGTGTAATTCCTTATATACTTAATATCGAGTTAACACATGACATTTAAAAAAATATTAATTACAAAAATAATTTCAATGTTGGCCATAAATAAAATATTTGAATATTCACCTTAAGTTAAACATTTTTATATCGATTATAGATAGATAGATAGATAAAGTAATTGAAAGTTAAAAAAAAAAATATTCCATAAATATATGCTTTGTACATGTCAATATGAGGGAGATGGATATGTGTAATTATTTTAATGCTTAACATGGAGTTGACAAGTGGCATTTAAAAAATATATTAATAATAATTCCTTATGTATTCAACATGGAGTTCACACACACACACACACACACACACACACACACACACATATCCATCTTAATTCGAGATATATCATGTGCATCAAGTCCCTCGAGGTGAAAACTATTTTTAGATTTAAAAAACTTGAGAAAATGTTTTCACTTCGCGAGATTCGATCCCTCTCAACTCATGATAAATATGGATTTAAGATATATTTACACTAGTTTATATGTAGCAAGGAAAGCATTAGTTCCCCTACACTATGTAATGGTGAGGTATCCACCCAATCCACCAAATTATTTTCTCATAATTCTGATATGTGGACATAATATTGTCTTTATAGATCTCATTCATACAGTAATTCTGATTCCATAAGAAATGTTATCTACACATTTTTAAATGAGAGACTATCATGGTTGTCTTCTCCACTCACCATGCTCTTCATGTAAATACTTTCATTAAGCGAAGGGAACCACCAATAATACATGTTAGTGTAGATTGAATATGTTTTTGTTAGTGTTTTCATGAGAAAGACTCCATAATCATGGAAAATGTTTGATCTTCTTTCAGTTTCTACTTATTCTAAGTGGCTTGACTAAGCATTGAAAACTTAGAACTAAGATTATATAAATTCGGATGACAATGAGAAAATATGATTTTAGGTTTCCATGGTGGGAGTGGTTTACATAATTTCTTAGAAAGTCCACAGTCGTCATTTTAACTTTGTCAATGTTTCGGATCACGAGCTGGATCCATCGTCAAAACAAGTAGTCAGGTAGGTCCCCGTAAAAAGCATAGACCAAGAACCATAGAGAGTTACTAATGTCACCTGAAGAACCTTAAAAACTATTAAAGTATATATAATTATTAAAATACTATAAGATAAACTATTAACATTACAATATAATAGGTCCTCGTGGTGTAGAGAAGTCAGTGAGGGAGTGCATTGTTAAGGCACTCTGTAAGTGAAGTCACTAGTTCAAAACCTCTGGGGACACCTCAAATCCATCCATGTTAAGGGTTGATGCGGTCTAGGCCGAGTGTGATCCTCAAGTGTTTTTGATGGTTTAGATTTATTGAAATATTGTATAACTGTGAATAATATTCTTATCCCCTTTTGAGGATTGGTCAAATCCTAAATGTAATATGCAAATTAAGAAGTCGACCCCCAGGAAAATTAAAGTGGTTCTAACTACCCATAAAGAGAAGTCGTCCCTGCCAATGAAGAGACACCTCCTTTCAACGCTTGCCAGTTTGTATAAATAAAGGAAGCCAACAACTCATTTGTTCACTCACTCAACTCACTCATCTAGTGCACAAGTATTGAAGGAAGCTGTAGTTACCAGTTGCCAGAAGAAGGAAGAGAGAGAGGCACATTTCTTGGGAGAGGATATTCTCTAGTGTTTGGTTTATTGTCTTGGCATTGGATTGGCTATGGTTCTTTGCTTGTTTTCCGATCTAGCATCATGGTAGTTTATATCTCGTAGAGAGATATTTATTCTGGTACTGTACTTGGTTATTGAATCTATATCAAAGAATTTTTGTTGGGCTTTCTTCCCCTTGAGGGTTTCCTAGGATAAATGCTTGTGTACTCTGTGATCTTGTTTCTTTCAGTAAGATCCTTATTATGTTGTTGTTATAACTGTAATAATTACTATTGAACCCAGGATTAATAATAACAACTTAAGCAAGAAACTTAACATGGTATTAGAGTAGGCCTGGAAGAGCATTGTCGCAGATTCGATCTTTAGATTTGTGAGGTTTCAAAAATTAGGGTTTCTTGAATATTTGGAATTTTTGCCTACAAACCACATTGGGAATTGCACCCTTCCTAGGCACATATTTTGGCACAAGAATCAAATATTCTCACTGGATAGAACTCCCAGAAAGTGAAACCCTAGTTTTTGCTGGTACCAGGATACTAGAAGTACCAGAAAACCAGGAAACCATAACTAGTACCAGAAGTTGCAGTACTGAATTTTGCAGGTCCAGTTTCAAGGGTCAGAAATTGGAATTTTCAGAAAATGACTATACCTGCATACTCGCCTCAGTCCAGTGCATCTTTTGGTGAGTTCCATTTTCAGATCCAAGAAATTTGATTTTTCTATTATTTCTATAGCCCGGAATGCTAGGATTTCTACTACAAGAAACAATGGCTATCGGTATGAGGGTAGAAGACAGGCTGGAAGGATATGGAAACTTCAGATCTTGGAAGCATAGGTTGCAGATGATTCTATATGAGAATGATCTACTAGAACATGTTACAGTGGGTGTACCAAAACTAGAGGAAGAAGAGAAAAAGACCGAGCATAAGAAGAATGAAAAGAAAGCAAAGAGAATCGTGTCAGATTCAGTAAAGGATCGCTTGATCTCTCATATATCTGAACTACAGACAACAAGGAAAATGTATGAAGCACTCAACAGGTTTTGTGTCATGATCCTGTGTGGATCATGGAAAGGGAGTCTAGTCTTGCCCAAGCTAGCATCTTAGCTTCTCGAGTTCATGTGGGATGACTAGGAGTGAAGCTATGGTAGTAGTCCTCCCCAGTGGATGGGTGAAATAGATGACTACAAGAGAAGGGAGAACATAAAAGGAATGGAAAAACTCACAAAACATCTTCTCTGTGAAGATAAGACATATTTTGTGTGAAGATAAGATATCTTTTGTGTGAAGATAAGAAAGATTATCTTATGAAAGAAAGAAAGATAAAGAGAAAAAAACTTCTTTAATATGGATTCATGGAGAACCAGTTAGTGATCATGATGCCAGATGACCAAGTGGATTATATTGATGCCTCTTGCTATCCAGATGATGTTGTTGCCCAGTTGATGATGTTAGCCAGTGGATGTTGTTACCCAGTTGATGCTATTGTCTAGTTGATGATGATTAACCAGTTGATGATATTGCTCATATGATATTGTTCAGATGATGATGACATCCAATGACCTGTCAAAAGATAAAGAATATCCTTCTTGTTAAGAGGGAGTGTTGAAATATTGTGTAACTGCAAAGAATATTCTTATCCCCTTTTGTGGATTGGTCGAATCCTAAATGTAATATGCAAATTAAGAAGTCGCCCCCCAGGAAAATTAAAGTGGTTCTAACTACCCAGAAAGAGAAGTCGACCCTGCCAGTGAAGAGACACCTTCTTTCAATGCTTGCCATTTTGTATAAATAAAGGAAGCCAACACCTCATTTGTTCACTCACTCAATTCACTCATCTAGTGCACAAGTATTGAAGGAAGATGCTATTACTGGTTGCTGAAAGAAGGAAGAGATAGGATATTCTCTAGTGTTTGGTTTATTGTCTTGGCATTGGATTGGCTATGGTTCTTTGATTATTTTCTAGTCTAGCATCATGGTAGTTTATCTCTCGTAGAGAGAGAGTTATTCTAGTACTGTACTTGGTTATTAAATCTATATTAAAGAAGTTTTGCTGGGTTTTCTTACCCTTGAGGGCTTCCTAGGATAAATGCTTGTGTACTCTATGATCTTGTTTCTTTCAGTAAGATCCTTATTATGTTGTTGTTATAACTGTAATAATTATTATTGAACCAGGGATTAATAATAACAACTTAAGAAATAAACTTAACAACATCCCTGAGTCATAGCATCTCAACGAAAGGCCAATCCCACAAGTCAAGAATATTTAACTAACAAAAAAAAACATTACAATATTATAGATAACATTAATACTATAAAAGTATTATTAAATTTCAATACTAAATTATGCCATTATTAGAGGTATTTTAACAAGGTATTATTAATACTATGTTAGATATTATTAATGTATTTAATAAAGTATTATTAATAGTATTAGGTTATTAAATACTATAATAGTATAAGATTGTTAATTTTTAAAATATAATATATAACTATTTAATAATTTAATAATACTTAAAGTATAAATAATAATAGCATATTAGTAATAAGGTAAAAATACTCGTTTAAAAAATCTTAAAAAACAAATAATATCATAGTACTAAGGTATTAATAAAGTATTATTACTAAAAATATTACCGTTAAAATACTATAATAGTATTAGGTTATTAATGCTAACCTATAATAAGTAAATGTAATAATAGGATGGGAACCAGGGATAGGATGCCAAGCATATTTCTACAAATGTAAATGTAAATATTTCTACAAGCATAAATTCATGTAAATCAACCTTTCACTCAACACTATGTAAATGTATATTCCTATAGGTTTGAGGCAATATAACCAAGAACAATATTTGTTTATTCAACACATTAATTCAAATCCAGAGGGGGTAGGGTATGTATACTTTCATAGACTTTATCAGTCAAATCGCTGAGAGGAGGGAGGTCCCTTGTCCCACAAACAAGGGGGTCTCATACACCAATTTGGTGTGCTGGCTTGGCCGTGACCTTAAAAATAAATTATTATTATTATTATTATTATAACTATCTTCATACTCCTTTTGATACGCACTCATTTTGACATGCATTTGGCACTAAGTGTTCAATACTTTGACACCCATTTGACACGTGGACATGATTTGATTCTCATACACTAGTTTCTTGGATGCTTCGCGCTCCTCATCAACACTTGGTCGCAGGATTGAGTGCGCCTGATGCTTGGCATCAGAGGCTCTTTATTTGGCAGCCAGTTGTCTTCAACACTTGGACTTTTATTCTCTGTGTAGTGGAAAATATCCCACATGCACAAGGAATAAGTGAATATAACGCTTTATAACGTGCAGAGCACTCAGTCAAGTCGTTAATTCTCTTAAGCTCTTTCCCTTGGCACATTTAACACTCGTTAGCTCATTGTTTGTTGGTGTATTTGGAGATGATGTTGAGATGAGGCAATTCGGTTATGACCTGGAGCTTGGGCTCGATGATCAATGCTCAGATGACCTTTTGTGGATATTGGTTCATAATTCGGGTGTTTGGACTCGAGATTATAGCTAACTTCAGATTGACATGGATATAACTTAGAATATGATGTGAAACAATTGTAAACGCTTGACATATGTTAAACACATAACCTTGGCCAAAAGGCCTTAGTTCCCTTTAAAATAAAATAAAAAAGACATACAAATAGTTTCACAACTAAAGGCTATCAATGAAAATTTCCTATAGCGAGTTCGTTTGGAAATCTACCAATTTCACTGCCAGAAGTTAAAACTTCATGTAGCGATAATCTACTGTAAAACTTCATGTAGCGATAATCTACTGCAAACTGAAACTGTTGAAAATAAACTACCTTGTACAATGTCTTTTATCCATTGGACCATGGAGGTTTATTCATCTAATCTACTGCAAACTAAATGCTTTGGATGTGATCTTATTCTCCTACCCTAATCAATTGAATATTGCTGATCAAGTAAAATAAAACTTCCAATGAAACCTTTCATTGACCAATTGAATTTTTTAACATGTTTAGGAAAAATAAAAATTTGAAAATAAATTTGCAACTCATTAGAAAATGGGGCTGCATACTCACACTAAAAAGATGGTGGATATTTTAAACTAATAAAACCTTGCAAATATATTTCTATGAGATCGTTTAAAATATGAAAGCCATATCTTGATTGATGTTCAACAATGCATTCCTCAATCTGGTTTTCATGTCTACACTGATCATGTGTGTTCTTTGTGAAAACACATATCTTCAGTTGTGATTCTTCTTGTGATTCATGGTAAAAAACTGATATTGCAATCATGGTTTCATTTTGGATATAGTAGCAAATGGATGATGCATTTTATGGGATGTTCTGCTATTTAAAGCTTTATTTTTATACTACAATCTGAATCTGAAACTACTAAAATATTCTTTAGATACTGCAATCTGAAACTGAAACTATTGGAAATAAACTACCTTGTACAATGTCTTTTATCCATTGGGCCATGGAGGTTTATTCATCTAATCTACTGCAAACTAAAAGCTCTGGATGTGATCTTATTCTCCTATACTAATCAGTTGATTATTTCTGATCAAGTAAAATAAAACTTCCAATGGAACCTTTCAAGCAACTGATTGACTAATTGAATTTCTTGAACATACTTAGGAAAAATAAAAATTTGAAAATAAATTTGCAACTCATTAGAAAATGGGGCTGCATACTCACACTAAAACGATGGTGGATATTTTAAACTGATAAAACCCTGCAAATATATTTGTATAGAATCTTTTAAAATATGAAAACCATATCTTGATTGATGATCAACAATGCATTCCTCAATCTGGTTTTCATGTCTAGACTGATCATGTGTGTTCTTTGTGAAAACACATTTCTTTAGTTGTGATTCTTCTTGTGATTCATGGTCAAAAAGAACAGTTCAATCATGGTTTCATTTTGGATATAGTAGCAAATGGATGATGCATTTTATGGGATGTTATTCTATTTAAAGCTTTATTTTTATGTTATGATTGGCATATATTTACATTTTCTATTTTTAATCATGTCACCATGATTTGTTACTTGGCTACACATACACAAGAAATATGTTAGTAATGACATAACCAAAACAAAGAGAAGAAAAATATGGGAACAATCCTAAAAGAAAGGGCTTATGTTTAAGCTATGTTAAAGGTTATGTGCAAATCGAAATATAAAACATGTTAGTGTTAGTCCTAACTATTATATGGTTGGTTAGTGGCTATGCGATTTTTCATTTGAGTTATTTTGGGGCGCATATGATATTGCAAGGCATATGGTATGGAACAAAAACTTGGCAAGGGTTAACATGAATGTTTTGGGTGGTGCATTTGACAAGGAATATTGTCACAGGTTTCAAAGGTTTGGAAATTGATTACATGTTTTAAATTATATGGTGAGTGTTGGTTGTCTTGTACTTTAGAATTGAATAGAAGAGGAGATGGAAGCGACGTGCATAAAATGCACATCACTCCATACTCTCCCCATCAAGCTGTCACCCTAGTATGGTTTTTGTTGCAATTCGATATCCTTGTGGTTAAGCTCCGCAATTCAGGCTTGGGAAGAAAACACTCGACCGTCTCTCCCTTTTAAGCTCTCAGTTACAGGTATGGTTCTTTTTCACCCCATCCATGAATTACGCTTTGTGTATGAATGAACAATGGCTCAGTAATGCTTGGGTTTGTGTTTTCCTAAGAATTGCAATTGTATAAATGCATGGTTTTTCTCTCTGGAATGATTGTGTAATTGTTCAGATTGCAAGTAAAAGAATTGGTTTTGGTTGAGTTGTGCATTCATTGGTAGCTATGTTACTTAAAATCGTGATGGGTATTTATGGATTTTTAAATTAATATGGGTATTATCGCTCTATGTTTTAATGGTGTAGGGTTCCGCTCTGTGTATTCTTGTTGTTTGCTTCCTCACAGTTATGAGGGTAACCTTGTCCAGTTTTATTCAGACTTCCATTTGGTTGTTGTGTATTTTTTCCAGAGTCATGGTCATGGGATTATTCACATGGTCTTGGCATCAAAATATCTCAGAAGTTGGTCTTAGGGTGGCCATTATGTCAATATATATGCTATATGTTTGTTGGGTGATATAAGTTATGCCTCGAGTTATGCATCCTCACTGGCATTATTATCAAATGATTCGACTCTTAAGAAATATACAACATTTATACCTCTTTGTGTTATGGGTAACCTTCACTGCCTAGGGGAAATTCGCTACTCCCATGTAAATGCAAGATGCATCATGTACATCATTTTTATACCCTACCCATCGTTGTTTCCTCTGTGGCTAATTGTTGCGCCATTTCCCAGACCAAAAGTTATAAGGAAACCCTATTGCTTTCTACTATGCTTGTATAGAAGGGTCTTTTCCTCTTTGTATTTGTTGTGATAGAGCCCGATTTTAAAATCCCCAACCTGTCGGGCATCTTTTTGGTTGTCAAAAATTGGTTATCAAGTGGAGTGGTTATGGAATGTTTTGCAGAGTCCCTATCTCATCTTCCTATGATGAAATTGGTTGAAAAGTTGGGATTGGGAATGAGTAATAATGTGCAGTCAAAGGGCTACCTCTTTTTCATTATACTTTGAATCATTGTGTTCTACAACAGGGTATTGATTGCAAATTGGAGACTCTTGTGTGTTTCACTAGGCCCGATCAGGGTTATAGAAATTTATGGAATTGGTAACTGTGTCTATTTCGTTATGTTCACTGTGCATCTATTATGGAATAACCGTGCATATTATGAATGGTTGCATTGACAGTGATGAAGCTCGAGTTTATGTTGATTGTCGTTCTGTTACAAGAACTTATTGGTTGATATGTTGAAGAATGTATGGAATCGGGCATGTTTTAGAAGTATGTTCAATTTGGAAAGGGACCTTTGTATGACTAGCCTCTTCAATTGTGTGCATGACACCTGTTTGTAAAATACGCTTGGAATCCTCTTATGTAGAAATAAGTTATGAATGATTCAACTTTAAGATATGAATTTGGAATACAACTGTTGAGAAGAAAAATAGTACCAGTTCCACTAAATGGCCAATCTGATCATGAGGAAATAGTTTGAGGAGGAAAAAACATTTGCATGCTCATGTTTCTCTGTGAAGCTAATTCCACGACATAAAAATGGAGAGTGTGATACTATAAGTAAATCAACCTTTCAGTCAGCACTATGTAAATGTCCATTCCTGTAGGTTTGAGGTGATATGACCAAGAACAACACTTGTTCATTCAACACACTAAATTGCACTTCTAATAACTATCTTCATACTCCTCCTGACAAGGGCTCATTTTGACACATATTTGGCACTAAGTGGCAAATAATTTGGTACCCATTTGACACTTGGGCATGCTTTGATTCTCATACAATGGTTTCTTGGATGCTTAGCGCTCCTCATCAACACTTGGTTAGAAGCTTGAGTGCACCTGATGCTTGGCATCCTTGGGCTCTTTATTTGGTAGTTGATTTTCTTAAGCACATTCCTCCATAGGCACTCATTCGGGAACTCCCTTTGACACTTGCTTTCATTGACCTATGAAAATTGGAGATGCTTGATCATTTGTCTATTTTATTTTTCATTACACCTGAAAGTTGATTTAGAACTTGGTTCTCTCCTCGAAATTCCTTGATGCTCGTTGGGAAATCAACGCTTGGAATTTTATTCTATGTGTAGTGGAAAATATCCCACATGCACAATGAATAAGTGAATATAACGATTTATATTACATGTTGTTTGCAAGGTATATCAACATGTAGTGCACTCATTAAAATCCTTCGTGGTCACTCTCATGAGCACTTAACACTCGGTAGCTCATTGCTTGTTGGCGTATTTAGGATGACTTTGAGATAAGGAAATTCAGTTATGACTTGGATATTGGGCTTGATGATCAATCACCAAATGACCTTTTTCAAAGCCAAACAAAACCAATGGATATTGGATCAAAGCTCGGGAATTTGGGTTACCGAGTATTGTTGGCACAGGGAAATGTTGAGAGAAATCAAAGAAGCATTGAAGGAATCATAGCATCACCGAAAAACAAGGGAGCGTGCTAGGAATAAAGGAAAAGTGACATCGGGAAAAGAGGAAAAACATCATGTGAGGCGTGCATGCAGGAAAACCTAACCACATTAGGGTTAGGGTTTTCATAAGACATTGTAATGGTTGAGAAGACAAGAATAAGTATAAATAAGTACCTAGAAGGTCTAGTGGGTAGAGATAGCCTGTTATAGAATATTGTTTTGCTTAGAAAGGAAAAACAAGTGTAGGATTTGATACATTTTTGTAAGATTTTTAGATGTGGGAGGGTGAGGTAACTAGACCTTAAGGGTTAGATCGCAGGTTGAGGAGCCTGGTGCAATCTAGTCATCCTCACAAAGGTCGTAGAGGTTTTTTTGTAATCGCATAACGGAGTTGTAGTGCGTGCAACGCTATATGTTACATAACCATAATAAAAGAGCCTAAGCATCCATATCTTTGTGGACGTAGCCTAGGAAGGGGTGAACCATGGTAGATCATGTGTTATGTGAAATGATTATTGTTTATGTCCTTTTTGTCAATGGTTAAATATTAGATGAATGTATTGATGAGGTAGTTAGATCTATTGATTTACATGCATGATTAAATAAAGACAGCGTGTTTAACATAGATGGAAAATAGATGAAATAATGAAGATCACAAAATACAATCCTAGATCCCCACTCATACCCATACTGCAAGCTCTTGAGAATTGCAGTCACCCATAGAACTATCTCGGGTGAGACTTCGTAGTACACTTTGTGTGTTGTGTTTCCTTCTGGTTTACCAGGAGGGTCGATAGTTTTAGAGGGATTTGTTGGAATCTTGTTCATATATGATCCTGGGCCAGACAAGGAAGTAGGAAGAGAGAGTAACAACCAACAAATGGTTCTGTTGCCGGCTAAAACTGCATGGGATTGAGTGAGTAGGATCCATAAAAGAATCACACAGAAAATGAAAGTATAGAAGGGAATTTTCATATCGTGGAATCCAACGAAGGTAGAGATTAAAAGTTGGTTGAAAAAAAAGGAGCTTGAGTTTGCGCAGAAGAACAACAAAAACCCTAAAATAACACCATGCAAATATCTGGATAAGTACGTGTTTAGAGACTTACATGAAGTATTTTTCTACGATTTTTCGCATGTGTTGCGGGAGTGGATATTGCGGTTGACATAAAACGACCCAAAAAATTGGATCAGACAACTAGAGTGGAACCTTGTGGATATCACCTAGTTACATCAAGTTGACAACAAATTCACACGAGCAGTAGATTTCAAGTTAGCTTAATACTGGGTGAAAATGGCCCAAGAACCACATCAGGAGATCCAAGAGAAAAGGGTTGATTGCAAAAGGAGTTGGACCAAGATCAATCGGGCGATGAGAGGCATCGGTCTCCAAGAATTTTTCACACCCGAGGACTTTGTCAAATTGCATGACATAGTCAATCTACATGCAAAACAAGACTCATCGTGGACTGCGGAGATAGAAAAGGTGGCGAACATGGCACCATTTCAGGTACAATAGTTCATGGAGAACTCGATCAAGGCTCAGACAATGTTACAATAGTTAAGTGCTAAAGTAGTCAAGTATTGGGCATGGGCAATGGAAATAAAGTAGACCCTTTTGGCCCCAATGGACCAACACATATTCCCATATGCCAACACATGCGAGGAACTATTCATCCACTGGTCGGAGTATGAGAAGAGTCATCCACTCAATTGAAATCATTTGATGACTCTAAGAATACTGAGAGATGAAAGCGCCATGTGGCGATGTTTTGTTTTACTTAGCATGCACTTTTGATAATTATTTTTAGTTAATAATTTGTTATAAATAGGAGGATCGACCTGTTAGACGGGGTTGATGGTTTTGAAAAATACCCTCATTTTTGGAATTGTAAAGAACTATTTCGGAGCTACGTTAATTGAGAAGTCTTGTTTAGGAACTGAGACAAGTTTATGTTTTCATCAAAAGCGTGTGTGATTGGATCTAAGGAAGAATTATTTTCAACTTTATCTCATGAATGGATGTTGTAATGAGTAAGAGCCTCTGAATCTGTTGATAAGTTATCTGATTCAATATCTCTATAGTTATTGTATCTAATTATGGAAAGTAAATCGTTGTGTTAATGTGTGATTGGTGATTAGAGTTAAGGAAGCTATTTTTCTTGCCATCATTTTAATGCATGAATGTTCTCTTCTAATAAATTGTATCTCAGTCAATAATTGAAATACCAACAAGTTGATGTATTAGTAATAGGATTGTCATAGGTGTAAGAATCATTGTCTACATGCTTGAGCATGAGGGTTATCCCAAGCTCAACCTTCTTCAGTAGTTAATCATTTCCCCTTTGTTACCCAACTGGTTTATACCAACATTTATCTATATTGGTCCCACCTATAAGAGAAAATACAAAAAAGAGAATGTTCAAACTAAAGTAGGAGTTTTCACAAGAATACATATTGTCAATCACTACGTAAAGCCCATCGATTAATTGGTCGGATCGCAAGATCTGGAGAACCATTCCACTATCAAACGCTACAGAGTATAATTGGTCCTCAGTGGCAGGTTTGGTTCCTGTTGTTGAGTTAAATGGATTTAGGACCCCTCAACAGGATGATAGATCTAAGCAAAATGCATTAGTACCAATCTTCTCCAAGATCTTGAATTGACCATATTGGATTTGTAAATGTGTTGACCTACATAGAATAGATCTAGCTAAACAATGATACACACATTTGTAGAGAGAATTGGAAAAATAAGAAGAAGGAGAGAAAGAATGGAAATAATTATCATTAACCATAATGAATAATGAATAATTTACACATGATATACTCTGTATAACTCAATGAGTTCGACTTGAGGTGAACCAATTCGCCATAGTGGTGGTCTAGAGTGATCTGGACACACACCAATAGTTACGGGAGTGAACTGCCACCTATTCTAGTCTCTCAGGTAGTTACGGGAGTGAACTGCCACCTAGTTGAGTTAACTAGTCAACTAGTCTTCAGTTAACTGACTGAAAAAAAAGTAGTGAGGAGTTAACTCAAGGAATCAAGGTTAATGCACCACTTTGGTGATGATACCAAGGAAAGTTCGAATTAGCATGGTGATGATCCCAATGCAACATCTAAATTCAACTCAACTAGTCAAACTGAAGTGTGAACTGAAAGAGAATATTCTTCGGGTGGAATATTCTCTCCTAAAATATAGGAGACTAGATAATGACTAATTATGACTAATGAACAAATAAAAACCTTAGGAAAAATAAATCCTAGGTGTGTGTGAAGTAACTCCAACACCCCCCCCTGAACATCACTATGGTGAAAATAAAGATTGGGTCCCGGCAACGAGGCCATGTTAGGTACCCAAGTACAAACAATACACTAAAAATAAAATGAGGAAAGAGGGAAAACCTCATGGGAAAACCCCCCCTCAAGGTATAATGTATGTTAAAAAAAAGAATAACTACAATTGCTAGGCAACTGTGTCCTTCACTCCAATATGACCTCACAGAGAATGGAATTTTTTCTCAGTGAAGGTCTTGGTGAATTTTTTTTCCATCTATTTTGCTGAAGGAAATAATTGTAATTCAATGATCCCCTCGTGTACTAAGTCTCGGATGTAGTGCATGTGGATATCGATGTGATTCGTTCGCTTCCTCTGAACTAGATCTCTGTAGAACTTCAGAGTGCTCTGGTTGTCACACTAGATGACAATTGGATGATGAAACTGAATGCCCAACTCAGTGAGAAAATGTTGTATCCACATAGCCTAAATGGTTGTGTTAACTACCCCTCTGTACTGTGCCTCAGCTGAAGATAGAGAAATGGAAACTTGTTTCTTTCTCAACCAACAGATAGGCCCAGAACCAAGACTGAGTGAGTAACCATATGTGGACTTACATTCAATACTATCGCTAGCCCAGTCGGAATCAGTAAAACCAATGAGTTCTAATGTAGAGTCTATTGCATAATGAATCCCAAAGGTGATGGTGTCCTGTATGTATCGAAGGATACGCTTTGCAACTTTCCAATGTAGCTCATGTGGCTCCTACATGAACCTGGAAACTGTTCCAACTGCATATGAGAGGTCTGGTCTAGAGTGTGTGAGATATAACAAGTTCCCACTAACTGTATGTATAGTGTGCTATCAACCAATGGAGTCTTCCCACCATCCTCAAGTTTGACTCTTGATAGGAAAGGAGTCGGAGCAGACTTGCAGTCTGTCATGTGAAATCTCTTAAGGAGATCTCATGCATACTTGGCTTGAGACAGTTTGATTCCTAATGTATCCTGACTGATCTCAAGTCCAAGGAAGAAGTGTAGAGAACCCATGTCCATCATAAAAAAACTATCATGAAGAATCCTCTTGACTGCATCTATCGCTAAAGTCGAGCAACCAGTGATCAAAAAATCATCGACATACAGAACTAAATGTAGAATTGAATCAGTCATCCTAAGCATGTATACATCTAGGTCTGATTTACAATGTACAAAGTTCTATGACAATAGGTAGGATTCCATCTTGCCATACCATTCCCTCAGAGCCTTCTTGAGGCCATAAAGTGACATCTTCAATCGACAGACCAAAGATGAGTCCTGCATAAATACCTGGGGCTACTCCATGTAGATCTCCTCAGAGAGATCACCATGAAGAAATGCATTCTTCACATCCACCTGATGGACTTCCCATCCCTTCGCTGCCGCAATGGCAAGTTCCAATCATATGGAATCCATCTTCGCTACTGGAGCAAAGGTCTCATCATAGTCAATACCATGAACCTGCTGAAAGCCTTTGGTGACAAGCCTGGATTTGTATCTGTTGATCTATCCATCCGCCATTCTCTTGGTCTTGTAGACCCATTGGCATCTGATAAGTTTCCTCCCAGAAGGAAGGGGAACTAGATCCCAAGTCTAGTTCTCGAGGAGGGAGTTGTACTCCTCCTGCATGGCGGATTCCCAAAAGGGATTTCCAGCAGCCTCGCCATAAGACTGTGGATCTGGAGACTGAACCAAGAAAATATGCCTAGAAGGAAATGGTTCAGTGGCAGTGAGTGCAATAGGATTCTCCTTGAAATCAGATCGAGTCCTCCTAGTATCAGCTAAATCACCAACGAGATCCCCTGCATCCTGAAGAGTAGTCTGTGCCCACTTGGGCCTCTTCTCTGGCTTTGCAACTGCATCTGGATGCTCTGACTTTGAATTTGACTATACTGACTCTGAATTTGAATCTGAATCCTCTAAGTCCTCTAAATAAGAACTCTCATCTGAAGAAGAGTCAACATGTGTGTTCTCATCATCTCGGACAGGTGGAAGAGTGAAGGTGTCTGCATGTGACTATTGAGGTACATGCGAGACACTTTCCTCGAATTGGACACTATGCTCAATGATGAGTCGGTCCAAGGAAAGATCAATAAGCCAATATCCCTTCACATTGTTGGGGTATCCAACAAAAATTCACTCAGTTCTCTGTGGATCAAGTGCCTTCCTCTTTTCAGAGGGAATCTGGGCCCATGCACGTGAACCAAAAATGCGAAAGTGGGCCACTTCCGGTTTGAGGCTGCTCCAAGCCTCATAGGGGGTCTTATCCTTTACATATCTATGGGGATATTTGTTTTGGATGTATGTTGTAGAGTTAAGTGCTCCAGCCCATAGTCTCTATGGTAGTGAATTTGCATGTAACATGCAAGATGCCATCTCCTTTAAAGATCGGTTTTTCCACTCAACAACTCTGTTTTTCTGCGGAGTGTAGGGAACTATATGCTACAACTGAATCCCTGCCTCATGGAAAATATTTTGGATCTCATGATTCACATACTCTCCCTCATTATCACTTAAGAGGACTTTGATCTTCTTTCCAGACTATGTCTCAACCAAAGTTTTGAAATCTTTGAGGTGTTGAAAGACCTCAGATTTTTGCCTGAGAAAGTAGATCCAAGTAAAACATGAGAAATCATTAACAAAAATGATAAAAAGCCTTGCTTTGCTTATGGATGGATGTGGAAAATGACCCATAAGGTCACTGTGGATCATATCTAAAGGTGCGGAAGCTCGCTGAGAATTTCCCTTGTCGAATTTCTCTTGAGGGTGTTTTCCAAGAACACATCCCTCACATACTCCCTTGGAGAAATGGATGTCTGGAAGACCATCAACCAATATGTGCTTTCTAAGTTGTTACATGTATCTAAAATTCAATTGTCCAAACCTTTCGTGCCATATCCTACTACTTTCATCAGCATGAGTAAGCAGTAAAGTAGAATTAGGTTCAATGAATTCATAAAATGTATACAATCTAGACTGATGATTTACCTCACCGATAGCAACCCTAGAGTTGGTTTGCATGTCATATATGTCCACGACATTTGGTGTGAATACGAATTTCTTTCCAGTGCTAGAATTTGTCATATGATATACAAAGAGAAGGTTGATAGAAAGTTTGGGAACATGCAACACGTTCTCGAAGCTTCCATTGGTGAGTTCAATCCTTCCTTTACCGGTGAATTTGACAGAAGAGTTGTTCCCCCATAAGAATAGGAGGACCTTTGCATGCATCCAAAGAAGAATAGACTGCTTCTGAGGAAACCATGTGATGTGATTCTCCTGAATCTATGATCCAAGCATTGAGAGAGGAGTTGATGACAATCAATGCATGGCTAGAATTGCCTTTCTTGGAATTTGGATCTTCTGGCTGTTGAACAGG
>ML787013.1:66576-134140 GCA_009831015.1 Picea engelmannii | reverse complement strand
AGTCGTGTAAAATTTATTTCATTTTTCAATAAGATTACTTATTAATCAATAAATCATGCCTTTAACATTTAACTTGTAGTAATACATTTAACCAATAAATATACAATCACATAAATGAAACAGTGACACAATGATTTTTCATGAGGAAACCCAAAAGGGAAAAACCTATTCTTCTTATGAATGAAAGGCAAGATCCAACTCCTCTTTACATTCTTATTTTATTTGAGCTACAACCCACATGAGGCTGCTACCTCTATTTCTTCAACACCTATTGAATGGAAGCTACAACTCCCATATGTACAAGCACCAACTTGTACAAGAGACTTTTACAGTCTCCCCTTGCTCCTCCCTACCACACTAAAATCCTTCTCTGTCACTAAGAACCTGCAAACCATCTATTTATCTTCTCTGTCAAATATTAAGCATTCAAATCCTCTCTGCACAATTCATTCTTGACCAGACCACTTAGATTTATCAATCTATGTATGTGTTTTCCCTCCTCTGTCTTTCTCTTCCTCGAATTTTATAGAGCCATATATCTCCCATAATCCCCTTTCTTTATTTTCTTGCAACATTAACTTTATATATCTTCCTGTATCATCAGTGCATACAATCAAACCCTTAGGCTTCAAAGAATCAGTTACAATAACTGAATAACTTCCTTAAAATAAATCTTATTGGCCAAGGCATCAAGACGAACAATATCCACATGATCAGTTTAAACATTTAACCAGCACCGTTCAATGAACATACATCTATTTTAATTTTTCAGCACGAAATAACCCTTGAGCACTTTGGTAAACCACTTGTGCTAACCCATATGTCCATTGGTCGTGACCACGGGTTATTTGAAATGCAGTTCACATTTCGCATTTCGGCAATTTAGCAATACTGTGTCAAAGAGTCTTGACACTTCAAGTTACAAAACCCCGAAATAGAGCTTAACTTCGTGCTAGATCCTCCCTCTCACATGACCATCAGTGGTAACCACTACCTACACCAAAAAGGTATTTCAACGTTTCACATTTCGACGTTTCGACATTTCTTGTGATGAAGTGTTTCAATACTCCAAGTCATGAACCTCGAAATTTTTGGCGTTTCGCATTTCAGCATTTTGCATTTCGACGTTTTGGCATTTATGTGATGAAGTGTTTCAACACTCCAAGTCACGAACCTCGAAATGATATGATGGCTTCACATTTGATCTGGTGGACATAGATCGGACGGTTCTCGTTAACTTCTCGAGGATAGATCAATGGTCATATATAACTCTTATATTACTGCTCCAATGCTTAATCCAATGGATATGACTTAATCATTCATCGAGATGGATGGATGTCGTGGTTTCAGTGTTTCGACGTTCCATGTTTCATGGTTTTAGCCTTTCATATTTCGACATTTCAGATTTTCACATTTCGGCATTTTGCGAGTTCCCACGACCTTTCATGATCAGACGATCCTGATCTCATTAGGACTTCACGTTTCACGATTTCACGTATCACGATGTCGAAGGTTCTCTGAACTTGCAACCTCCAAATTCTTGAATTCCGAAGGAACTCTCAGTGAACGACCATGCAACTTCAATCTCATCAGGACTTCGCGTTTCACGATTTCACGTATCATGATCAGACGATCCTGATCTCATTGGGACTTCACGTTTCACGATTTCACGTATCACGATGTCGAAGGTTCTCTGAACTTGCAACCTCCAAATTCTCGAATTTTGAAGGAACTCTCAAAATCATCGATCATGTGACGTATTTCCCTTTTGTTATTTTGGCATTCGGGACTTCGTGATGTTGGAGTTTTTGCTTACCATGCAAAAATCCCGAAATAGAAACTCAACAATTTAAAGTTTGACATTAATGAAAAAACCAAGTCCTGTGCAAACTGCAATCCCTGCCAACAAAATCTCCCTTTGGCATTGATGGAAAACTTTAAATCTCTTCTCCCCCTTTTGACATCTATGGCAAAGGAAACAACCATACTCCCCTTGAGCAAAGAAAACCACTTGCAAAGATGTATCATTTCAGTACTAACTCCCCCTATCAATAATAGTCAATAAACCTGTGCAGTCTGATTTTATAATGAAGCCCTTGCAATCTTTGAGAATGAAATGAAATTACAGAGGGTAAACTCCCAACTAATCCCTGAGACTTTCAAATTTCATTTTAGGTAAAGGTTTAGTAAATACATATACAATCTGATCCTTTGTGCCAACATATTCCACTTTAATAACTTTAGACATAACCTATTCTCTTAGAAAATGAAATTTAATGAGAATATGCTTTGTTTTTGAATGCATAACATGATTTTTAGAAATACTAATTGCACTGGTATTATCACAGAAGATAGGTATAGGTTCATCATAATGAATATGTATATCTTCCAGCATCTATTTCATCCATATAACCTGAGTGAAACGAGTTGCAGCTGCAATGTATTCTGTTTTAGCAGTAGACATAGACACTACTGATTGTTTTTTACTTGACCAACTTACAAGACATCCTCCAAGAAAAAATGCTACTCCACTTGTACTCTTCCTGTCATCAACACAACCTGCCTAATCAGCATCAGTGAAAGCATATAAATCAAGCTAATTACTTGTAGGATACCATAAACCATACTCTGTTGTCCCCTTAAGATATCTGAAAATTCTTTTGACTGCAAGTAGATGAGAAGATTTTGGTGAAGCCTGAAACCTGCCAACTTGACAAACTTCATGCATAATATCAGGTCTTGTAGCTATAGCATAAAGAAGACTACCAATCATAGATCTGTATACTGTCTAATAAACATCTTTAGTATCATCAAACTTACTTAATTTACAACCAGTAACCATGGGAGTGCCAACTAGTTTAGAATCTTCCATCTAAAATTTCTTAAGAATCTCATTGATATACTTGGTTTGAGAAATGGAAATACCTTTATCAGATTGAGTAATTTGCAAGCCTAAGAAAAAATTCATTTCTCCTAGCATGGACATCTCAAACTCATTCTACATACTTTCAACAAACTGTTTACTGAGCCTATTATCATCACTACCAAAAATGATATCATATATATATATATATCTCAACAATGATCAAGCTATCATTTTCTTCTTTAATATATAGATTACTATCAGTGCTACCTTTCTTGAATCCTTGCTGCCTCAAGTAATTGTCAAGTCTGGAATACCAAGCCCTTGGTGCTTGCTTCAGGCCATACAATGCCTTTTTCAACCTGTAAACATACTGTTCTGCTTCTTGTACCTAAAAACCATCTGGTTGTTCCATATATACTTCTTCCTCTAAATCACCATTCAAAAATGCAAACTTTACATCCATTTGGTAAACTTTAATGTGTTTAGAACTGGCATAAGCTAGAATTAGTCTAATGGATTTCATTCTTGCAATAGGAGAAAAGGTTTCTCCAAAATCTATTCCTTCTACTTGTGCATACCCTTTACAAACCAATCTAGCCTCGTTTCTAGTTATTTTACCTGCTTCACCCATCTTATTTCTGAAAACCCATTTAGCCCCTATGACATTCTTATTCAAAGGTCTAGGAACCAATTCCCATGTCTTATTCTTTTCTATTTGACTAAGTTCTTCATTCATTGCTTTCATATAATACTCATCTTTAATTGCTTCAATATTTTTGTGTTCAATCAGAGAAAGTAAATATACCTATTCATGAGTCGAGGTGGATTCTTTCCTTCTGCTTCTTGTTCCAACATCTGCATTTATGTCACCAATTATCTATTCTTCAGGGTGATTTTTCTATATTCTCTTGCTTGGAATCTTTGATGGAGTCATGCTTTTGGATGGAGTTGTGCCCTGTTTCAAAGTAGAAATTAATTGTTCACTGTTAGCAGCCTTAGTTTCTTCTATTTCACTTACCCGTTCATTCATTTTATGCTTGTCATATATCTCATATATTTGAGGATTCTTTTGTTTAGATTTAGACTTAAAAAATGAGGACTCATCAAATTTCACATCTATGGCTTCAACTATTTTGTTTAATCTGAAGTTGTAACATTTATAAGCTTTCCTTGAATAGGAATACCCAACTAAAATACCTTCATCTGTTCTAGATTCCAACTTACCCAAATGCTTGTCAACTCTTTTGATATAACATCTACTGCCAAAAATTCTGAAATGTTTAACACTAGCTGGTCTGCCTTTCCATAATTGATAGGGTGTCTTAAAATGATTGTTTCTCAGCAAGCTTCTATTCAAAATGTGAACAACATTATGAACAACTTGAGGCCATAGTATATTACTTAGTTTAGATTCATTGAGCATAGTTCTAGCCATCTCCATAACAATCCTATTTTTTCTTTCAACCACTCTATTTTGTTGAGGTGTTTCAGTAACAGAAAAATGTCTTCTTATCCCATTTTCATCACAATATCTGTTGAATTCTTTAGACACAAATTCCTCTCCATTATCTGATCTTAAACATTTAATTTTCATGTCACATTCATTTTCAGTTGACTCCTTGAAGATTTGAAAACAACTAAAGGTTTCAGATTTCTTTTTCAATAAAAACATCCATGTCATTCTAGTAAAGTCATCCACAAATAGCAGAAAATATCTTTCTCCTTTTAACCCTGCTGTTCTCATAGGTCCACAAACATCAACATGGACTATTTCCAATGGTTTAGTTGTTGAATGTTCTTTGGTTTTGAATTTAACTCTAGTTTGCTTACCATGTTGACATTGCTTGCAAACAGAAATTGAAAGATTCTTTATGACAGGTAAATCTCTTATTGCTTCCCTTTTATTCAACTGAATTGGATTTTCAAATTTAATGTGTCCAAGTCTTTTGTGCTACAACCAACTTTCATCTTCACTCCCAAGATAACATTTTTCTTTTTCTTCATCTAGTATGTAAATGTTTCTTGAAGTTCTTGTGGTTGTTCCAACTAGTTTATTTGATTTAACACCCCTGATTTGACATCCTTTTGAATAAAAAATCATAAAGAGACCTTTATCACAGGTTTGACTTACACTCAATAAGTTATGTTCCATTTCCTCAACCAATAAGACATTTTCAACCATGATTTTCTTGTTGTTTAGACATATAGTTCCTTTTCTAACTATCCTAGTTGTTTGATCATTTCCAAAGGTGACTATACCTTCTTTTCCTTCATCTAGTTCAACAAAGATTTGTTTTCTACCTGTCATATGCTTTGAACATCCACTATTCACAACCCATTTTACTTTATGTTCTTCTTGTAGAGCTATAGTGCATTTTTCAATGTTCAGATTTTCACTTTTCTTTTTCCAAAATTTGGTTTTCAGATCTGTCTAAGTGGGTTCATTAAATTTCGGAAAACTCATAAGACAATTTATTGACACATGCCCAAAGTTGTTACACTTGTAAAATTCAGTCTCATATCTTAAGGTGTCAAATTTGTTGTAAGAGTAGTTCATATTATTTTGACTAGTTTTACCGTGTCCTCTTCCATATTTAAAATTAGACCTTTCATGACTGTTATGTGCATTTATCTTTCTTGAAAAACTATTACAAAATGCAGCCTTATGTCCATACTTACAAAAAAAGAAACAATGGCCTTCAAACCTGTTTTGATGTCTGCCATAACTTCTTTTATGCATTGTTGAACCCTGATTTTCTTCTTGCCTTTCTGATTCCATTTTCTTTCTAGTAATTTTCTCATGATTATCCTCTATACCTTCTTTCTCAACACTTGAACTAGAACATCCATTAGTTACTGCAGATTTATAACCAATTCCAGTCTTATCATATGTTGATCTTTGACTACTAATAATTTAATCTAACACTTGAGAACTCTGACTCATGTTATTTTCTTGTACTTTATTTCTTAATGAGACTACTTCAATTTTTAAACCTTCATTTTCCTTATCCTTTTCTGCAAGCATTTTAGTTAGAGATTCTTTAGTCACTCTAGCCTCTTCTATTTTAAGTTTTAATTCAACTACCATGATTTTCGTGCTCTCAATCAAACCATTTGATTTCTATAATTCAAATTCTAGATTCTCAATTTATCTTTTAAAATGTTTGCATTCCCTTCTCACTTTTCTTAATTCACTTAAAGCACTTACCAGTTCATCTTCTAGATCAACTTGACCTTCTTCTTCTTCACCAGACTGATCATCCTATTTTTCCATAGCCATAAAAAAGTTGTACATCTAAACTATCATCACTCTCACTAGATTCTGAAATATCACTGTCATCTTTTATACACGGGCTTTTCTTTTTGTAAGTTTTTCTTTGAAAAAACTTCTTATGTCTATTCTTGAATTCCTTAGGTTTTCTATCACTGTCTTCTTCACTATCAGTATGCTTATTGTAAGGAAACTTAGATGCAAAATTTCCTATTCTACCACAACCAAATCATTTCACAGGAAGCTTACCTTTATACTTACCAGTACCTCTTTTCAGATTTTTAACAAAATTTGCTTCTTCCACATCACCTTCTGACTCCTCATGACTGTTGATTTCTACTTCAACCTTTTTCTTATCTTTCCTTGCTACCTTGAAAGTTGCTTCTTTATTGAAATAATTCTCACCAGAGGTTCTCATCTCATATGCTGTTAGTATTCCATGTAATTCATCCATTTCTAAAGTATCAAGATCTGTTCTTTCTTCCAATGCAGATATTTTTGAATAAAATCTTGCAGGAAGTGATCTAAGAACCTTTTGCACAATAATAATATTATTAATTGTTTCTCCTAGACCTCTCATGGTATTAACAACTTCATCAATACAAATAAAGTAGGTAGTTATATCTTCATATTCTTCCATTTTCAGGCTTTCAAATTGACTTCTATATGATTGTATCTTAGCACTCTTTACCTTAGTGTCTCCTTCATATACATTTTTCAATTTATCCCATATTTATTTTGCTGATGCACAATGCATAAATTTAACAAATTCTGACCCTTCTAGACCTCCTAGTATTGCATACATAGCTTTGGAATTACTCTCATAGAGTCTCTTACCTGTAGCATCTATTGGAATGGCTACTAAGACTTTATATTCATTTAGTACAGCCTGCCATATATCTACTCCTTGAGTTTGTAAAAACAACTTCATCCTGATACTCCAAAAAGCATAATTATGACCATCAAACAAAGGAAATCAATGTTTTGTAAATTTTGACTTCTTATCCATTATGAATGATAAAAAAATTCCAGTGGTTAAACTGATATCTTGAAGTAACCTTCTCTGATACCAATTGTTGAACAGGATAAGTCATTGCTGTTTTCAAGCTTCTGTGGTGAGGAGTTTCACATATGTTATTCGGAAAATCCACAGTAGGATAAGTCAACTGAGAGGGGGCGGGGGTGAATTAGTTGTATAAAATTTCTTTTATTTTTTAAGAAGATTACTTATTAATCAATAAATCATGTCTTTAACATTTAACTTGCAGTAATGCATTTAACCAATAAATATACAATCACATAAATGAAATAGTGACACAGTGATTTTTCATGAGGAAACCCAAAAGGGAAAAAACTCTTCTTCTTATGAATGAAAGGCAAGATCCAACTCCTCTTTACATTCTTATTTTATCTAAGCTACAACCCAGATGAGGTTGCTACCTCTATTTCTTTAGAACCTACTGAATGGAAGCTACAACTCCTAGATGTACAAGTACCAACTTGTACATGAGACTTTTATAGTCTCCCCTTGCTCCTCCCTACCACCCTGAAATCCTTCTCTGTCACTAAGAACCTGCAAACCAACTATTTATCTTCTATGTCAAATATTGAACATTCAAATCCTCTCTGCAAAATTCATTCTTGACCAGACCACTTAAATTTATCAATCTGTGTATGTGTCTTCCCTCTTCTGTCTTTTCTCTTCCTCAAATTTTACAGAGCCATATATCTCCCATAATCCCCTTTCTTTCTTTTCTTGCAACACTCACCTTATATATCTTGCTGTATCATCAGCGTGTACAATCAAACCCTCAAGCTTCGAAGAATCAGTTACAATAACTGAATAAATTCTTTACAATAATTCTTATTGGCCAAGGCATCAAGACGAACAATATCCACATGATCAGTTTAAACATTTAACCATCACCGTTCGATGAACATACATCTATTTTAATTTTTCAGCACAGAATAACCCTTGAGCGCTTTGGAAAACCACTTGTGCTAACCCATATGTTCATTGGTCGTGACCACAGGTTAATCGAAATGCATTTCACATTTCGCATTTCGGCAATTCGGAGATATTGTGTCGAAGAGTCTTGGCACTTCAAGTTATGAAACCCTGAAATAGAGCTTAACTTCGTTCTAGCTCCTCCCTCTCACATGAACATCAGTGGTAACCACTGCCTACACCAAAAAGGTATTTCAACGTTTCACATTTCGGCGTTTCAACATTTCATGTGATGAAGTGTTTCAATACTCCAAGTCATGAACCCCGAATTTTTTGGCATTTCACATTTTGACGTTTCGACATTTCGCATTTTGGCATTTTGGCATTTCTGTGATGAAGTGTTTCGACACTCCAAGTCACGAACCCCGAAAATATTTGATGGCTTCACATTTTATCTGGTGGACATAGATAAAAATGTTCTCATTAACTTCTCGAGGATAGATCAACGATCATATATAACTCTTATATTACTCCTCCAATGTTTAATCCAACGGATATGACTTAATCATTCATCGAGATGGATGGCTGTCATGGTTTTCGGTATTTCATCATTCCATGTTTTATCATTTTATCCTTTCATATTTTGGCATTTCACGAGTTGGAATGCTATTGCATTTCCTTCCTTTGACTTTTGATTTCCCGATATCCACTTTTCTCCGATCAACAGTCCCACGGCCTTTTGTGATCAGACGATCTTGATCTCATCGGGACTTTGCGTTTCGCGATTTCGCGTATCGCGATGTCGAAGGTATGAATTGTAAGTACTTGGATTTTGTGTATCTGTATTCATGGTTAATCTACACAACCCTCTAGATCGGATATGTATGGATATTTTCTCCTTCCATGCAAAATAGTTGTAAGGTGTAAGAATGAATTCTTTTTGGAATTCCATCTTTCCGTTGTCTTCAATATTTTTTACCTGCAAAAAATTTTGGTGTCTCTTTTTCTTAGCAGTCCGTTGGATATGATACCATGTAAATGTGTTGACCTGCACATAATATATCTATCTAAACAATGATACACACATTTGCAGAGAGAATTGGAAAAAGAAGAAGAAGGAGAGACATAATGGAAAGAATTCTCATTGACCGTTATGAATAATGAATAATTTACACATGATATACTCTCCATAACTCAATGAGTTCGGTTTGAGGTGAAACAATTCGTCATAGTGGTGGTCTAGAGTGATCTGGACACACACCAGCATTTACGGGAGTAAACTGCCACCTATTCTAGTCTCTCAGGCAGTTACGGGAGTGAACTGCCACCTAGTTGAGTTAACTAGTCAAATAGTCTTCAGTTAACTTACTGAATAGAAAGTAGTGAGGAGTTAACTCAAGGAATCAAGGATAATGCACCACTTTGGTGATGATACCAAGGCAAGGTCTAATTATCATAGTGATGATCCCAATGTTGCATGGTGATGATCCCAATGTAGCATCTAAACTCAACTCAACTAGTCAAACTGAAGTGTGAACTGAAAGAGAATATTCTCCAGGTGGAATATTCTCTCCTAAAATATAGGAGAATGGATAATGAATAATTATGACTAATGAAAAAATAAAAACCTTAGGAAAAAAAAATCCTAGGTGTGTGTGAAGTAACTCTAATAGGATTGACCTTACCTTTTTACCTTCACCTTTCATTCTATCTTTGTTGATATGTAACCATACTTTATCACTGACTTCAAATTGATGATCAACTTGATGTTTATCATGCCTTAGCTTATACTTGGTTTGGATCTTCTCCAATTGTTCTTGAACTTCTTGATGTATCTGTTGAATCTTTTGAATGAAAATTTTAGCTTTATCTATATCATCTTGTCCATCTTCTTTACTTGCTTCTCCAAAGACAAATTCCATAGATGCCTTAGGCAAGTACCCCAAACATATTTCAAAATGCATTTTCTAAGTAGATGAATGCATGGCATGATTATAGGCATGTTGTATATAAGGTTACAATTCATCCCATAATTTAGGATGATTGTTACAGTATCCTCGAAGTAGATGTACCACTGTTCTATTTACCACCTTTGTTTGTCCATCTATTTGTAGATGGAAAGTTTTTCTCTTCTTGAACTTAGTGTCCTTTAGCTCCCATAAATGAGATCAAAACTTTCCCAAAAAGAAAGAGTCTCGATATGACATTATAGATGTAGGAAGTCTAAAATGAACCCATACATTAGCAAAGAAAATATGTGTCGTATTTTCAGTTGTGACCTATTTCTTGCATGGCATCAAAATACACATCTTGTTGAATCTATCCATGACAACATATAGATAATCATGACATGTCCTGGACATAGACAAACCCCCTAAAAAGTCCATGGAGATACTTTCCCATGGATGAGAAGGTACTAGAAGTGGCATATATAACCCTAGATTTTTGTTGTTAGGCTTTCTTGTGGCACACATAACACACCCTTTGATATACTTGGAAATTGTTTCATTCATCTGAAGCCAACAAAAATACCTTTGTAACTGTGAAACAGTCTTACCAACCCTTAAATTACCATAGATGAAAGATGTATGATCTTCTCAAATTACATTTACTCTTTCATCTCTTGGTATACATAGTTTTCCAAGATTATATAATAAATTGTTAGACATATAATAATATGATTGTTGATTTCCATGAGTTTATGCATCATATACTTCTTTAAAATAATCATCCTTAGCATACTGTTCAACATAACTTTCATGTGCTAAAGGATTATACCTGAGTATTTTGGATGCATTGATTACTGGTCTTGACAACATATCTACAAACTTGTTATGAATACCCTTCTTATACTTGATTACCAAATTAAATTGTTGTAGAAAACCCATCCACTTGAAGTGTCGTGATTGTTGTAGCTTAGTATTGTTGGGTATGTGTTATATTGTTTGCATGTGTGTGTGTGGGTGCGTCATATTCGATAATTGCATCTAACGATCACTCTAGTAGTGCTCTTTGTGTTGTGTGAGCCCGACACTTCCTAGGGGGGTTCCAGGGGGGGGAAGGTATGCCCCCCCTTGGCGTTGCCCCAGAATTTTTATTTTGGCCAGTTTTTTCTAATTTTAACGGATTTTTCTATTTTTAGCAGTTTTCTAAATTAATCCTAGATTAAGGGATTAGGGTTTTGGTATCTATGGAATACCTAAAAAAATTGTAGATATTGTATGGTGAATGGTGAAATTTGATATAATGAATATAAGAAAGGTTTTCCCTAGTTGAGGGTTTCCGGTATAAATCTTTGTGTACTATGTATATGATCCATTGATTGAATTATGTTTTGCTTAAGAATCTACATGCATTGCTTTACTTCACAGGTTTGAAAAATTTCATGTGGTATCAAAGCTTGTTTTTGGCTTCAGAGGGATGCCTTTGTTGTTGAGGGTTTGGATAGGTCTTAATAGATCAAGTTTATCTTGGGTCTGTGATAAACCTAGTTTTAGTGGGAGATTTTGCAGTGTTTATTCAAGTGTATAAAGAGGAATGGCGAGATCTTATAGAATCGAGATAGAGAAGTTCAACGGTAAAAACTTAGAGATATGGAAGCTCAATATGGAGGAACTTCTTGTAGACAAAGAGCAATGGATCATTGTGGATCCTGGTACACAACCTACTGGTACGCATCCTACTAGCACATAGATGATTGGTACACAACCTACTAGTACACAAACAACTAGTACACCACCTATTGGTATGTCAAAGGAATATTGGGAGAAGTTGGACATAAGAGCAAGGAGTACTATTCAACTCTCCCTAGCCGATTCGATGTTGTTGAATGTCTTGGGAGAATCTATAGCCAAAGAACTATAGAATAAGTTAGGGAATTTGTATCAATCAAAGTCCCTGGTAAACAAGTTGTTTATTCAAAAGAAGTTGTATCATCTTAGGATGGAATATGGAGATTCTGTGACAGAACATCTAAATGCCTTTAATACTCTGGTAAGTCAATTTGTCTCTATTAATATTAGGATTGCAAAAGAAGATAAGTGTATTACTTTGGTATGTTCTTTTCCAGACTCTTGGGATAATCTGTTTATAGAAATTGGTAGTACCACTCAATCTACATTGAAGTATGATGATATAGTTTCATCCTTGTTATCTGAAGAGATGAGGTGGAAAAGCATGGATAGTCATAGCACATATCCTTTATTTGTAAGAGGTCGTACCTAAGACAAGAATCCTGGTAAACCTTCAGGGGGGGGAGATTTAAATCTACAGGTAGATCTAAGTCTCCAAGAAAATATTTGAGGAAATGTTGGAAGTTTGGTAAAATAGGGCATTATAAGAAAGATTGCAAGTCCAAGAAGGTTGAAAATCCAAAGAGATCTGATAGTAACTCTTCCACAGAGGAGAAAGCCTCCACTGAAGAAGGAGGTGATGTTTACCTGACATCTACAAGTACACATGCATACTGTGATGTATGGTTGATCGAATTAGGTGCATCATACCATATGACTCTTCACAAGGAGTGGTTCTATAAATATGAAAAATATGATGGTGGTGATGTATTCCTAGGAGATGACTCGGCATAAAAAATCATGGGATGTGGAAGTGTTAAGTTGTTACTAAAATATGGAAGGATTAGAACTCTCCCTAGGGTTATGCACATTCTAAAACTATCCAGGAGCCTTATATCTATAAGCAAGTTGGATGATGTAGGAGTGGATACTATATTGGGAAAGGGAAGTTGCAAGACGGTACGAGGAGCAATGGTGTTGATGAGGGGAGTTTAGTGTGGAACTCTATACAAGTTATTAGGAAGAAATTATATTAATGGGTGTAACAATTATGTTGTCCTTGAGCAGACAAATAAATAAGACAAGACCAATATCGTCCCTAAAAATAAGACCATGTAGTGGCATCAAAGACTAAGGCATATTGGAGAAAAGGGCCTTCGAACACTACACGGTAAAGTCATGGTTGAAGGTATGTATAATTTCACTTGGATTTTGATTTCTGTGAACATTGCATATATGGTAAACATAATCGAGTAAGATTCCCATCTGGTGCTACAAGAGAAAAGGGGATCTTAGAATTGATACACAATGATGTGTTTGGACCTGTGCATGTTCCATCACTAGGTAAGTCTGTGTATTATGTTTCATTCATATATGAATTCTCAAGGTACACATGGATTTATTTTCTTAGAAATAAATCTGAGGTATTTGATAAATTTAAAGAGTTTAAGGCTTTGGTAGAAAATCATACAGAGAAGAAAATAAAGGTATTGAGAATAGATAATGGTGGAGAATTCTGTGGAAATGAATTTGAAGATTTCTGTAAGAAGTGTGGTATAGAAAGGTAGAATAATACTCCATACACTCCTCAATAGAATGGAGTTGCAGAAAGGATGAACATGACACTGATGGAAAAAGAAAGGAGCATTCTTAGTGGTTCTGAGTTAGGATAGGAATTCTGGGCAGAGGTAGTGGGTACAGTGTGTTACCTAGTCAATCGATCACCTTCATCAACATTGGATGATAAAACTCCACACTAGGTATGGACTAAAAATAAACCCTCTCTTCAACATCTTAGAGTGTTTGGTTGTGATGCTTATGTACATGTTCCAAAGGAAAATAGGAGTAAGCTGGATAAAAAGGTTGAAAATTGTATCTTTATTGGTTATAAATATGGTGTGAAAGGTTATAATATTTGGAACCCAGAAACTAAGAAGACTATTTACATCCAGGATGTTATTTTTAGAGAGGTAAAAGATGTGTCCAAACAAGAATTCCTACCAAGGAAAGATGAACCTGAGAAAATAGAGCTAGAGTTGGATGATGCAAAATATGAATCATCTGAAGAAGATGAAGTAGAAGAATAAGAAGAACCTCATACCCCAGTATTGAGGAGATCAGTGAGAGAAAGAAGACAACCAAAAAGGTATATTCCACTTGATTTCCATTCCAATTTTTCTTTATCTATTACTGATGATGATCTCAAAACTATCAGGGAAGCAGTGAATTTAGAGGATAGTAAACTCTCAAAGAAGTCCATGGTTGAATAAATGTATGCCTTGGATAAGAATGAGGCATGGGATAAAGTTGAGTTGTCAACTAGAAGAAAATCTATTGGTAGAAAATGGTTGTTTAAGAAGAAGTTTATTGAAGAAGGAAAAGTGTAGAAATACAAATCTTAGTTAGTAGAAAAAGGTTATTCCCAGGTAGAGGGAATTGACTTTGGTGATATTTTTTATCATGTTGCTAAGTTAACTTATATTAGATTTATTTTATCTATTGTTACTGCTTTTGATCTTGAAGTGGAATAGATGGATGTGAAAACATCATTCCTACATGGGGATCTGGAAGAAGAAATCTACATGAAGCAACCAGAATGATTTGTAGTAAAGGGAAAGAAAGAGCTGGTATGTAAGCTAAAGAAGTCACTATATGGTCTGAAGCAATCACCTAGGATGTGGTACCAAAAGTTTGACACATACATCCTTGGATTGGGATTTATGAGAAGCAAGGTTGATCACTGTGTATATTCCAATCAGGTTGGTAATCACTTCATTTATGTAGTGTTGTATGTTGATGACATGTTGTTGGTAGGAAATAACATGGATGTTATCAAGGAGGTGAAATCACAACTATCCTCCAAATTTGACGTGAAGAATCTCGGTGCTGCTAACTTCATTTTGGGAATGGAAATTAAAAGAGATCGTGCAAATAGGAAAATCTTGTTGAATGAGAAAAAATATGTTGAGATGATATTGGAGAGGTTTAATATGCATGGAAGTAAACCGGTCAAGGTTCCTATTCCTATAGGTGTAAATTTATCTGCAGATCAGTGTCCCAAGACATAAGAAGAAGAAGAGGACATGTCCCATGTTCCATATGCCAGTGCAGTCGACATCTTGATGTATGCAATGGTTTGTACTAGACCATACATTTCACATGCAGTGGGAGTTTTGAGCAGGTATATGTCAAAACCAAGGAAGGAGAATTGGACAACAGTAAAGAGGGTGTTCATGTAATTGTGTGGCACTACCAATTATGGACTGTTCTACCAATGAAGACTAGGATTGGACATATTTGTGGACATACATGGATTTGTTGATGCAGACTGGGCCAGAGATCTAGATCGCAGAAGATATACAACTGGGTATGTGTTTAACCTATTTGGAGGATAAATCAGTTGGATGAGAAAACGATAGGTTGTAGTGACACTCTCAACTATAGAAGATGAATACATGGAATCCACTCATGCAAGCAAGGAAGTAGTATGGTTACAGAGATTGTGTTCAGGTATTGGGTTGGTACAACAAACATTGAGATTAGATTGTGACATTCAGAGTGCAATCTTCCTGGAAAATAACCTAGCTTATCATTCAAAGACAAATCATATTGATGTTCAATATCACTTTTTGAGAGACATGGTTGAGGAAAATAAGGTGTTGCTGGAAAAGGTTGACACTTTGAAGAATGTTGCAGATTCATTGAAAAAGTCTGTGAGAAAATAAAATTTCTCCTAGTGTAGATTAACAATGGGCATTGCTTACTTGGATTGTTGACTATATAATCATGTGGACCCTTGAATGCAAAGAAAACAACAAGTGGGAGAATGTTGGGTATGTGTTATATTCTTTTCATGTGTGTGTGTGGGCACGTTAGGTTCAACAACTATGTCTAGCGATCCCTATAGTAGTGCTCTTTGTGTCGTGTGCATCAGGCTCTTCCTAGGGGGGTCCTAGGGGGGCTAGGCATGCCCCCCTTGGTTACGCACAACATTCAAGGCAGCGCCCCAAAATATTTTTTTTGGGAAGTTTTTGCTATTTTTAACGGTTTTCTAAATTAATCCCGGATTAAGGGATTAGGGTTTTGGTATCTAAAAAATACCTAAAAACATTGTATATATTTTATGGTGAATGGTGAAATTCGATATAATGAATATTAGAAAGGTTTTCCCCAGTTGAGGGTTTTCGGTATAAATCTCTGTGTACTATGTGTATGAGCCATTGATTAAATTATGTTTTTCTTAAGAATCTATATGCATTTCTTTACTTCATAGGATTAAACAATTTCTGGTATGTGACTACAAATACTATAATGGCTATTTATCGGTATGAGTTATTGTCTCCTTTTCCATTAAGTAATGCCCCCATTTCTTTACACTTTTTACCAATGCATGCAATTCCTTATCATATGTTGGATAGTTAATCACAGCCTGAGTAAAATTCTCATAATGATAACATAAAGTTTTACATCATTACATTAATAGTGCACCCATGGCATATTCACTTGCATCAGCTTGAAGCTCAAATGGTTGTTTTAGATATGCAAACGCCAAAAATGGTGTGGTGCTTACCTTTTCCTTTAATGTCTCAAAGGATTTATGTTGCTTGCCTCCCCATTGAAATACTTGTTTAACACTTATTAATGCATGTAGAGGTGCTACTATATATGAGAAATTAGAAATGAATTTTCTCCAGTATTGTACTTATCCTAAGAAGCTCCTAACTTTGGTGGAAGTATTTGGCTTGGGCCATGTTAATACGAATTATACCTATGTGAGATCTATCTTTAGTTGATCATTCCCTACAATGTATCCCAGATATACCGGAGAGGTTTTTCCAAATTCACATTTAGATAAATTGATATGCAGCTTCTCCTTATTCAAAATTTCAAATTTAGTCTTGGCATGCTTTATATGATCTTCCCATATTCAAATAACTATCAATATATCATCTAGAGAGACAATAACAAAATCATCTATGTAGGATCGGAACACATCATTAATTACTCTCATAAATTTTGTTGGTTCATTACATAACCCAAATGGCATAACCAATCATTCGAACAAGCCTTGCTTAGTTTTGAAAGAAGTCTTCCATATGCCACCTTATGAAATTCTGATCTGTTGGTATACACTTCTCAAATCCAACTTAGTGAAATAACAACATTGTTTAACTGATCTAATAAATCATAAATTATGGGAAGAGGATAACAATTATTTATCGTAATCTTGTTCAGGGATTGAAAATCAATACACATCCTCCACATGCCATCTTTATTTGGAACTAATACAATAGGATAACCACATGGAAAAGAGCTTGGTCTGATGATTCCTTTATCGAGAAGCTCCTAAAATTGCTTATTTATTTATGTATTCTCGATTACTGATGACCTATACATTCGAATGTTCGGAGGATGAGCATCTTGCTGCAAATATATTTCATGTTCTACCTCCCTTTTAGGAGGAAACCATGTAGGTTCTTGAAACAACTTATCATAATTAGATATGATGTTGATAAAATCTTGTTTATGATTTGGATCACAACCTGATAAAGTGTTTTTTATGTCTTTTTATTTATGTTTCATGATCATGAGAACAAAATATTTACTTGCACTCATAAGTCTCTTCATTTTCCATGTGCTCACTAATGAAACATTATTTTTTATGCAATGAGATATAACAATATATTCAACCCCATCCTTAAAAATATGATATTTGTTCTCTTCTCAGTAGAATACAACCTTCCTATCAAATATATATGGAATACCCAAGACAATGTCACAAATGTCAAGAGGAACATCATCCTACTTGACCTCATCAAAGAGCTTAATTGTAATTGCAAACCTGTTTTTTCACTGCTTCGTTACCTACAACTTAGCATCATCACACACCCAACCTAATGGATATGGATTTTTGTGAGATGTCATATTCAAACCCAACTTCTTAAAAATTTCTTAAGATATTAGGTTAACTTGGGATCCACTATCAAATAAAGTATCTACCTTGGTATGCTTGATTATAACTTTGACATGAAAAAACTCACTTCTCTTCTTTTGATTAATATCACTTTCCACTTTAGTAGATTGAACTGAATAATTTGAATTGATAGTTGATATACCTTTGCTTCCTATGGCCATGATCTTAGATTCATATATGGAATTTGACCTTATATCCTAAAGAGTTGTTGCAATAGCCTTATTCTTCCCTTTTCCCTTGAATTTCTTTGGTCGTGATTCTGGATGCAACTTCCAACACTGTGATTCCTCATGTCCCTTGTTATTACAATGGGAACATATAGGTCTTCCCTCATCTTGCTTCACTATGGCTGATTTGTTACTCTTCCATTTTCCTTTAGGTTTCTTTTCGAACTTGAATGGCTTCTTATATTTTCTCACATGCTTACCCTTACTAGCCTGTAGGTGTGTAGCTTGTACTTACACCTTATTAATGTTAGTATGTTAGTAGGGATAAACATTAATATAGTATGAATATATGAGTGCATGCTACCAATATAATTCAAAAGAGTTTCATGATTATACAATGAAATCCCTAGTGATGATGCCTTATTTTTGAATTCCTATGTATATGTTTGAATATTTTGGCCTTCACCCTATCTTAGGTGATTCCAGTCAATCATTTTCATTTGTGTATGTGCCAGCAGATAGAATTGTTTCCTTATAGCCTTAGTAAACTTATCCCAGGAAGAGATTACTTTACCCTTTTGAACAAGATCAACTTGCATCTTACTCTCCCACCATATTAAGGCAATGCCACTTAGTCGAAGAGAATCTAATTGTATATTTTCAGCCTCATCCTCTATCTGCTTGATTCAATTGTCCAATTTCTAGGCATTCAATTCTCCATCATAGGTCGGAAATTTGAATTTGACATCCAATTTTAATAATGGTAGATTATAATCAGACTTCTTAGATGACTTCTTTTGACGAGAAGAATTTTTACTCACATCAAAAGAAACTGATGAGAAGGAGGAGGATGGAGAAGGGGGCTATGAAGGTCCACTACCTTCACCTCCTCCTTCTCCTTTTACCGAAGATTCTCATCTTACAGGATTTTGAATTCTTCGTTCTAACTCATGTATTGTTTCTTTCAATTATTTTAGCATAGATTTGATCTCTTCAAGGCTCATGGGTTGATCTTATTCTTGTCCCTTTTCAGAAGCCATCTTATGTCTTCGAAATCCCTTTCCAATCTAGGACTTATAAATTGAAAGTTTTCCTTTACCAAGTTTGAATTTGGATCTTGTAATCATTCACTTGCAAACACTTGTCAAACCTCCTCTGATACCAACTTGCTCTGAAATATCCTTAGATCCTTTTTAGTCTTTTAATACATATGAAACATCTACTTGACATTCGAAATAAAATGATTGTTTGACTGTATGTAAATTACATGTGAATAACTTATCTAACCAAATCCATTTTAATGATAAAATAACTTGCAAAATATCCGAGCTTGAAATGAACAACAATAATGAAATCACATACACAAGTTGGAAAAAACATTTCACCCAATTTGGGCTACCTCTTCAAGTCCACTTCCAATAGAGACATTTTTTATTAATGCCCAAATGGTTTTATTTTACAATAATATTTTTACATGTTGCCAAAATGAAGAAATAGAGTGCACCATTGGATTCCTTGCGAAAAATCATGTAAAATGAGTATAAAATTCTCGAAAATATGTCACGATCCCTTTTGGTATGCTTTACGGTGTAGCCTCCTAACTTTGGAACCCTTGGGCATGAATTAAGATACTAAACTCTACATTAATGTGTTTTCAACCTCTATCCATGTGCCCATTAAATAGGGCACGGACCCTTAATTGTCCGCTGAAACTTGTGCCAGAAAATTAATATAAAGTGGTTGGTTTCATAACCAAACCTGCACCTTAGGAAGATTGGTTAAGGTATAGTGTCATATATGGCAGGTCAGGGGTTCTATCCCCAACGACCACCAACTATTTCAGTGTTTTGGTGTTATTTTATTGTAACTGTATGTTATAAATACCATATGTAACCATATGTTATATATAACATATGTATGGTTATATACATACCCTCGTGGATATATATTCATTGATATTTCCATTAGCCCTTCTGTGAATCAAGTGTGGGTTACATGGTATATTACATAAACCAAGGGCTAGGGTCAATAGATTATGCCATAGGACCTTTTTCCACCCATTCAAATCCTAATACCAATTTAAATATATTTCACACTATACATATGTTAAGACACAAGTGATGGCATGATGGTAATGGGGTTTTTGTTAGACCTTTGGGAGGTTATGGAGGTATCGGGTTTGAGCCCCATCGAATCAATGATTTTAGTCAACCTTAGCCATTATAGGCCAATGGGACGTCTCCAGGTGGTTGGTTCTCATTCGCTCATCCTTGCCATGTGTCATCATATGACTTGTCCACCCATATTGCACAAATGTTGAGTCAACTGCCAATGCATCTTCCCAGTCAACATATGGTCGGTCCACGTGGAACCTTGGGGTGTGCCCACATCATATGTATGGAATATCACATGTCACCATTGCAGTGGTGACACGCCTCACCCTTTTACCCCTTTGACTTCAACCTATTTGACTTAAAATTTGACTTCTCATAACTTTTGCATACGACCTTCGTTTGAGGTGAAATTTGTGTCGTTGGAAAGCTATCGACAAGCTCTACGCATTGATGGGATTTTCGAGATAATTTGGGAAGGTTGAATTTTGAGCATTTCTGAACCATTCTGGACCTCTATGGACGTTCAAGATCCTTTTGGACATCTGTGAGAATTCGTAGATCCTCTTGGATCATTAGGGTCTGTTGTAGAATTATTCATAGTGTCTTCCCATGAGGGCCATGATTAAATATATGACATAATGGGACCACTTTTGAGACTTCTTCAAATACACCCATTACTTGGAATTCTCGTAGATTTGACATCTAGGGTTGACATTAATGAAAACTAACTTTCCAAAAATCTCCCCCTTTCTAATTGATGGAAACACTCATACTCCCCCTATGAAATTGCTTATAATATTTCTCACCTCATGTTTCTCTCCCCTTTTGACATCAATGGAAAAGGGTAACTCTCTTTGGGGATGCTCCCCATGTCTTCATGCTTCTGATCTTTCTCTCCTGATCTTTATCTTCCCTTTTGACATTAAGGGTAACTCCCTCTAATTATTTCTCTCGCCCTGTCTTCTTTTGTAAGATGTTGTGTACATAAATGTGGGGATTCCTGTATATGATTTATTTCCTGTCTTGTGGTTGTTTTTTTCCATTGGTGCTTCTTGTTACTGTAATCTAGTGATGTATATGAAAATCATTCATGTCAAGGTTTCTTCATCACTTTAATTCAATTATTCATGGATTTTCATCTTCACTCAACTGACATTAGTGACATAATCATCCAACAATATTCTCTTCATAGTATAACTCTTCCTGGTTCTTTGTCTTTGTCTTGTTGTTCCTTTCACTACTTGTCTTCCTAGTTGGTTTCACCTGTCAATATGATTTACTTCTAAGTCATATCCTTTACAATGAGTCCATATTCCTTTATGCAATTCCTTCTAATCTCATGCTTACATCCACTGTCATGTATTTTCTCTGGTTCCTGTCAAGTATAGTATTCTATACCTTCCAAATATATCATGAAATCATTTTTGTCCATATGTAAAAAAGACTATCCATGAATACACAACTGCGCATACTGCTAACTATTCTTCCACTTCATTGTTTTGAGAGATTCTTCAAATATGTTGCAACTAATTACCACAAATTCTTGTTTCTCAAGCGGAAACACATTATGTAAACAAACACTTCAAATTGCACAAAAGATATCTTTGTAATAGTTTCTTCTTAGACTCCCCCTCTTCAATATTCATATTACTAAGAGTCTCCAAGACAAATGGCTTAGAAAAATGGATGAATTTGATCTAATGTGGAGTCATCATTGGAATATTCCTCTTTACCTATAGATTCATCATGATTTCGCACTACTACAAGTCCCGAGAGTATGATTTATGGGAGTACTTCATTCACTTGCTCCTTTTGGTCTTTCTTTCTTCTCCAAACCTTCTTGTTCCTGATATCAATGCTTTCTTTCATGGAAGTATCCATCATGCTTCTACAATTACGATCTATGTCTCCATAGTTGTGGAATTTATAACATTCAATATTGTATGGATCCACATAAACATTCATTTCTTGAACATTTCTTCCATAGGATTTGGAATCTACAACTTATGTCCAAATTTATTACAAGTAAAACAATAACCATAAAAGAAAATTTGATATGAGGAAGTAAATGATCTTCTTTGGGATGTAGTCCTTCTAAATCTATTCCTTGGTTGATCTTCTCTTTTGTTGTTTTCTTCACGATGATTGAAGCTTCTTTGATACATTGGGATAAAAGGTCATCTTTGAGATATGTCTCTTCTGTATTCATTCCTTTTCTACTCTTGCTGACCATGATTCCTTACTTTGATAATGTCTACAAAATTCTTAGTTTTCTCTTCATTCTTACTTTCCAACAACCTGGAACACTTATATTCAACTTTCATTATTGGATGTGTCGAGATTCCTCTTTCTTTAATTCTTTTTTTGGGATTGGCATTTCCATGTTCTTTGCATGAGGTCTCACCAATGTATCCAAGACCCAAATTATTGGATGGTGACCTTTGAAAACTAATAATATCTTCTAGTACTCGAGATATCTTCAAGTTCTTGTTGATATTTTCAACTTCAACTCTTAATGTGAAAACTTCTTCTTCAATCTTCTCACAATATTCTTCCTTCTTAATCATCTGGATCTTCATAACTTATTTTGTTCTCTTTTCTTCTTCAAGTTGGGTCTTCAAGGAGATGATTTATTCTTAAAGTATTCTTTCTTGCAGTTGACTAAATTCCACTTCAAGCTTGTTTAAGTCCTTATATATTTTCTTAACATGACTTGTGTTATCACATAAACTTGTCTGAGTATTTGTGGGTTTGTGGTTTCTACCTATGTCTGTAATGTTGCCTATCTCTCTCCTTTTCACATGACTTAGCTTAAGTTTTTTCCTTTCGGCTCGAAGTTTCTCTTCTGTTCACCTTCAGTCATTTGGGTGACCTGTTTTTTCCTTTATTGTCTTACCTAAGAAGTCTTGGCCCTAAGATTTTATGTTTTCTTTTAAGGTTCATCACTCCCTTCTCCACTTCTGTCACCGATCCTTTTGATTTCCCTAGATCTCAGCCAGTCATCCAAGTATTAGTTTACAGAGGCCTCAGACATAAGAACAAGCACAACACTTAGAGAGGTATGATATGGACTCGAATCAAGTGAGCGAACAAATTTAGTTTGGAGGAGGAAATTTCATTTTGAAGTTCAAATATCAACGACAAATTATAAGCGCGGTAATTGGGAGTTTGAAACATTGTTGAAGTTATTTGTAAAATATTTGAATCCCCAAAATTCAAAGTCAGAAGGAGCCATCTGATCCAGCATGATGCGTGGAACCAAATCTGAATCAAGGAGAAACTCTTTTCGGGAAAACTGAAGTGAGGAATGCATGGATTTCCCAAGTCCCAAAATCCCGAAGTCCCGAAGTGTTGACATTCATCTGGGTCATCTGATTCAAAGGGACGTGTGGCGCCTGATCTGAGAAATCATGATTTCACGACTTGGGGGTTTTATCATGGAGAACAGTGTAGATTCACGAAACACAAAATTACGAAGAGCCCGGGAATTGGGCCCGTGGTCACAACCCACAATCATATAGAAAGCAAGGCTATAAAGAAGGGCATGTGCCAATTGGTCGGCTAGTGACTAAGGTTATATGGGGAGATGATCGTGGCTATCAAATTCGAAGTAGGTTCGACCGTTGATCTGGATGGGCCATTTCACAAGTTCAAGTATCAAGATATTTGGAATCAAGTGGAGTGAAGATTCCCGAAATGTGAAATCTCAAAATTTCATGAAGAAAATCCCCAGGTCATGACCCAAGGTCACATGAAGCGATGGAGAGGAGCCACTCTAGAAGCCAAGGACACCCATATTTTCAAAGGGGAAGATATATGTGGTCTCAAGGCACCAAGATTGAATTGAAGGAGTCGTGAACATCTCCTGGAGCATTCATGGGTGTCAGGTTTCATCCCGATCCTGATGGAAGTAGTTAATGGAAATGCGGAAGGTGGTTGAAACATTGTTTCACCCCATAAATGGAAAGCGTGGAAAAGATGGCCGTGGAGGCATATTGTCAGCACAAAGCCCCCCTATCAATGCCCTTTTCCACAAGCCCATACCGATATTATCTTGCGTCTGATAGAAGAATGAAAGTGTAGCATGAAAGAAGAAGATGCAGACATCATGCCTTGAATGAATTGACTAGAGCGCACTCTAGGTGGTGGCAATTGGTTCTGAGTATAAATACTCAGTTTTGATATTTTGTTATGTTCAATGGTAGAGCTAAGATCCCATATTATAAAGTTTTAAATGAAGCTTTTGGTTCTCTGGTTATGCCTTGTATTTTAAGATTTCTCATTTAATGACAGTCAACTTTCTTTCTCCCTCTTATTTCCATCTGATACTGAAAGAGTTCATGAGTGACTCATTTACATGAATTATTGTGATTATAGTATGATGAATGTTTGATCATAGTGTTGTTATAATTCCTTTTAGTTTTTTGAGATTTGAATTCAATAGGATCTTGTGTTTGAGTTTTTCCTCCTTAGGCTACTGTAAGACCTGATGTCCAGAGCAGAACTTTACATCTTATTCTCAATTTATTCCTCCTACTCACCCTTACTACAAATTACTAGCTGAAGTTAATCAAGACCTCATTTTCTTGTGCATACTACCATAGCTTTATGAGTTAAAATGATATTCTCTCAAGTATGCCCCATTTGACCTCTTTAAATCTATTAAACATGACATATAAACTAATGGGTACTGGGCTTACCTCTGTTGCAATCCAGAGGTGACTTCTGGTGCTAAAATTTATGGCGCTGTTGTCGGGGACGAATTGAAGATTTTCCATGGGATAGAATTACAAAGATTAATAATTCTAAAGGTGCATCAGAACTTAGTACCATTGAATATTGCAACATGCACCTGGTGACTCCATTGTTTCAGCTGGATCCTAAAGGTAGATACACAAGGCCTCATCCACAGTTTCCTTTAGTCATGCTTGAATCTGACCTAGAGAATATTATCAGAAAAGGACATACCCCTCAAAAGGGTACTTCAACTTCCCAACCAGGAGATTCTGGTAATTTTCATGATCCTCCCTCTGAAATTCCATTAGATTCTTCTCATACTCCTATTATATCTTCTGTTGGAGTTTCTAGAACCCTAAATTTAGGGAGTTTTCTTACCTTTTTCTCCTCCCCTGGCCTCAATTTAGAAGGATAAAGTTTTGACACTCCTGTCTCCCCTGAGGTTGTTCCCTGGCTTAGACCTAGAACCTTAGGAGATTTTCCTACTCCAGGTTTTACTATCCCTTCTCCTATCAGAGTTGCTTTAGGAGAAGCCTCTTTTCCTACCAAATATGCAACCTTTTTCCCTAGAAGCACATTTCCAGTCTCACCTCTCCAAACTCCATCTCCACCTACTTCTCCCCCTGTTCACACTCCAATGGAGGGAGAAAATCCCCCTAGAACCAAAATGAAAGCTATAATATCTTCTAGGTATGCCCCTCTTATTTTGACCTAGCCTCTGAATTCCCTCCCAGTGGATGGATACCTTAAACAATTACCTAAGTTCATGGGTGAGGGAGACGTAACTACAAAAGCACATCTTGAAGCCTTTTATAGTTTTATAGATAATCATGCGATAGAGAATGAAGATGTATGGATGGGGAGTTTTGTTCATAGCCTCGATGGTGAAACTTGCAAGTGGTTCAGGGCCTTTCCCCCTGGATCTATCAGAGGGATTGAAGCCCTAGATGAAGTCTTCTTAAAGGATTGGGGAGACAAAAAGGATCTCCTGTACTATGGAGTTTGGGGATCTGAAGAAAGAGGAAGGGGAATTTGTGTATAATTTCTCCAAGAGGTTTAATACAATGTATAAAAAAATTCCCACTAAATTCAAGCCTACAAAAACCTTTACAAATATTACTTATGCTATCTCTTTTGATCCTGACTTCTGTCTCCTGCTAAGAGAAAGAAGAGTTACTTCATTGGCTCATATGAAAGATGCAACCCTTGAAGTAGAGTATAATATATTTGTAGTTGATAAAATTAGGAGCAAGGCTGATAGAGACATAAGAATATGGAGGTATGAAGTTTCAACCTCTGGTTCCTCTACTGTCCATCCTCAAGTTGATGAACTTACTAAATTAGTAAAATCTATGTCTGCTGAGATGGAGAATTTGATTCTTGAAGGAAGACAGAACTATAGAAATACACAAAATTTTGACAACATAAGTAACTTCAGGAGACCTAACAATTCTCCTCAGATACTTCCAAGAGAGTAGAGGATCAAAGATAGAAATGATTAGAACATACAGACACCTCTCCAAAATAATCTTGTTACGGATGATGAAGGTGATAATGGGGACCTTGATACTGAAATCCATTGCCTAGGAGACACCTCCTCCTTTCGTCACTTGAATCAATCTGCATACGAGGAATCTCTCATGGACATCCAAATTAATGAGTTGATTAAAGGAGACAAGGCCAGGAACAACCCAAACATATATAATATGAGGTCCAAGAAGAAAGAAGGAAAGCCCAATGTTCCTGAGCAACCTACCAAAGAAGAGAAGATTGCAAAAGATATAACATACAACAACAAAGGTAAGGAAGCACAAGAACCCTCTCTAGTAATTAAAGTTCTTGTTCCATAAGTGAAAGAAATTCTAAAGTCCCCTCCCTCTTTCAATTTTTATCATGAAATTCAAAAAATTAGAATATTTGTACCCCTTTATGAGCTGGTCAAACATGAAGATTTCAAACAAAGCCTCTCTAAACTATTGTAGTCTGAACCCACATATCACGCCACAGACTCAGTCAATTTTCAAGATAAAAAACCAGAAGTTATCCTAGGTCCTTTAGTAGAAGACAGAGATGACTCCTCTCCTCCCTTATATACTTCACTGAACATACATGACAAGGTGATGCACACTTGTTTGATGGATTCAGGGGCATCTCACAATATTATGCCTAAAATCATCATGGAAGAGCTCGGTCTGGAGATTACAAAATCCTACCAAAACCTGTATTCTTTCAACTCCAGGAAGGTCAAGTGCCTTGGGGTTATCAAAGACTTGGTCTTATCTCTGTTTGAGCTGCCAATGAAAAGCGTGATCATGGACATCATGGTAGTCGACGTTCCCCCTAAGTTTGGGATTCTTTTGTCTAGATATTGGATAAAACTAATAGGGGGAACATTGCATATGGACCTCACCTACGCTAACATTATGGCGTTTTGGGTTGTGCACAAGAGACTTTACAGGGAATATCATTTGGCCTAAATTATTAGTGATGAAGAAAACCCCACAAACCATCCTATATTTTCTCTTGATACAGATTTGGGATCTATCTTGCTGCAACTCACCGACACTCCCAAACCTCCTCTAGAAATAAGAAAGCAGCCTATTACTTTTTGTGAAAATTCTCCTCCTATCACCTCCGTGTGGAAAATGTTCTTTGATGGAGCCTCTTCTAAGGATGGTGTTGGTGCTGGAGTGGTTCTTGTTTCTCCTGCTCAAGAGACTATAGCTTTGTCCTACAAGTTATAATTCGAAGCTACCAAAAATGTGGCAGAGTATGAAGCTCTCATTTTGGGTCTAAGGGCTGCAAAGGACACAGGAATTGAAGAGTGTTGGCAGCCAATTCACATTTTTATGCTGTCCTTATAAGATGCCTACACCATAGTTTTGCAAACCTTGATTTTTGTCGCAATTCTCCAACAAAATGACATTATTGTTTTATATGCCTTTGCACACTTACCTTGGTTCTCATTTTCACGACTGTAAGCATGAAAACGTTGGTTTTCGAAGTCACATTAAAATCGTTACTGAATTGTTGCAAATATTCTTGTCGATATGCCCATTGTGTTTTTCAGTTACTCATCGTTATACAGTTGGCAAGACCCTTTGACCTGTACTCATTTGGCATTCTTCGATTGATTATAAAGTTTTTCTTCATGAGTGATTGAGTTTGTGATGCATTGGTGATTGGATTTATATGTTCTTTGATCGACTCACTTAACACATTGGCTTCATGAAAGCACATAGGTGTTTTGATTAAACCCTTGGTATATATCATTTAATATGACACCTAGTTCATGTTATCAAACATTTGGCGTTAACTTGGATTTATTGTTTGGTTTCAAAGCTATGATAAAACTATAACTTTTGCTTGCGCGATTGTTCAATCCACTTACCATTGATTTCATTGGTTGATCGAATGGCATAATTGTTAACCTATACAATAGTGGGTTGAATATCTATTTGCACCGGCGGTTGTACTGTAGATATGAATGTTTTGCATGTATGAACTAGCTCCACCACCTTCACATGATATGTCATTAATGTCTTCCCCTATCCCTGTTTCACCTTTGCTAGTTTCGGGTAAGCTTGTGAGCGTTCTGCCCCCGCGTATGCTATGATTCAAACCCTGGCTCATTCACATCGCTCACCGTGTGCTCCTGTCTATGCCACCGGTGGTGTGAATAGAGATGAACGTTAGTCAAGCTCTGTTACTCTTTGATAATTCCCGTAAGGATTTAGAGGATAGTGGTTGGCTCACGTTTGTACAGAGGTTCGAGGGTTTCAATATGTTTGTTGCACAACAATTCTCCCGTACCTTTGATGGGTGTAGGGCTAAAGTAGGTGACATTCAACTTGAACTCAATGAAGAATTCATAAGCTCTACCACAGGACTAACAGCCACAGGCCTGCGATGGTTTAAGAAATCCAAAGTTGATGAGGTTTCGTGGCCTTTACTATATCACAAAAGGTCACGTCCTGTGACAAAGGTATGCCTATTTCCACCCTTAAACCCAGGTGGCACGATCTTTTGATAATGGTTAAGCAGTTTGTGACCTGTGAAGGTCGGTATGGATTGGTTTTTCTCTATCACCTTCGACTGTTATTGAATTTCATGGGCTATCCATTGAACATGCCATTTTACTTCCTACGTAGTCTTTATAAAATGGCTAAGAGGTTTAAACGCGAGAAGGCTGACAACAGATTATTTCACCATGGATTCATTAGACTCATCTTCGTTCACCATTTACACCTTCACGACGATAATTGACAAGATTTTCTCTCCCGAAATGGCTTTGTTGATTCAGAGTCTGTCCAAATCGACAAGTCTGTGGTCAGTGAGACTATGGTCGGGCCGCCCGTGCCATTCCATGTCCTTCTGGCCTCTCCCAAACCCTCGATTGGCCCTGATATCAACCTATCCGACATCACAATAGAAAAGGCTGAGGCTGTAAAGAAGCCTATGAGTAAGAAGGTCAACGGTAACCCTACTGTCGATAGCAAAGGTAAAAGGAATGCTCGATTGATATTGAGACTTGCCCGGAATAAGCCTAAGCCAAACGCTGAGCAAAATCCCATAGTTCTCAACAAGGATTCAGACTCCGATATCGAGCGCTTCCTAGCTGTAGAGTACCCTTATTCCCATGGCCTATGCTACGAGCCACCCTATGACTATGTTTCTAATTTCCCCCCAATCCTAAAGAACAATCCTAACTACCCAAGAATCAAGCTACCTAATGAAACCCTCAGTGATTTAAACAAACCCTCGCCTGTAATTTCAAAGACCGAACAGACATCATGCAGCCAATGTGATGTATGGCTGGAACGCTACTACACTGATGTTCCCGTATTACAATCGAAGATCAAATCTTTAGAGAACCAAGTTATAGTACTATCGAGAGAAAGGGACAAGCTTCAAGCTAATGAAAAGAAGCAAAAAACCACTGGTTCAATCGTTTTTAGGAATGTCGAATCGGCAACAACCTTCGTCAATTCCAAATTATCATGACCAAGTTGTTTTCTGATTATCCAGGTATGAATTTCAATATCAATTTCGTTTTATGAATTGCTTGGATTAATATAATGAATTGGATTTTGGTTTTCAAATTAGTTCTGTTCATTATTCGAAACGATTCTTTCATAGTTTGCTTGTCAAAAAATGGTTATGTTATGGATCCTGTACACTAGATTATTTATGCTAATGCCAAATATGGTTGTGATTTGGTTATGCGATTTGGTCGTGCCTAGTTTAGCAATTGATTGGTTTTCATTGGGTTTGATTCGTTTTGAACAATTCTGTTGGTTTGAATTAACCAAATCAATGAGGTTTGTTTTCATTTTGATTTTGATTGTATATGACCTGTATAGGAGATTTTTGTGCTAAAATCTTAGCACGGTTGTGTTTTGATTTGGTATGATTTCGTTGTGGCTGGATTCCATCAGCTCTTATTTATCTCTTATGATTTGATTTTGGAACAATTTTGTGGGTTTGAATTGGTATGACCCTCTATATGTGTTATGCGTCATTATCAGTGACTGGGTTGATGAATACGATGTAATCTAATGACACTATTGACTTCGATTAGCTAGGAACAACTCTGTTTTCTATGGAATCGATATTTTCGTTTGGATTCTGATTACATTCGACCTATGCAAAAGATCTATTCGCTAAAATCGTGGAGTTGTGTTGATTCATAACGACTGTGTCAAACACCAACTGTTTCAATTCATTTTGATTTGATTGCTGTGTGTCTTGAGTTAGCACAATTGCCTGTATTGGGTTAGATTGATATCAAAAATAGATTTGATGCTGCTCTGTTGGTTTTGATTTTCAAAAACGATTTTGTCTCTATTGAATTCCTATGAAAACTCGGCTAATAGTTCGTTTTGAAATTGATTCAAGTAATGATTTCATTGTCTGTCAATTGATTCTGTCCACTTCTAATTGGCAATGAAAAACGTTTGACAAATCCCATATATCCTGTTATCAACTGATTAATTCGTTTACGATTTCATTTGTTTCAAATTTACATACACGTTTTCATTTGGTTTGCAAATAGCATGGTCTTTTGTATATGTTAATACAGTTATATCAATTTGAAAAACGATCATGTTGATTTTTTTTGGATTCGATAATGATTTTGTTGATAGCTGAAGCAACCATTTGTGTTGATTTCAATTAGTTTATGAAAACAAATTCATTGTTGTCAAGTATCTAATGCGATTCTGTTGACCCGAATTGGTGATAACGAATTAAACAGAGCGTATCCATCTCTGTTATCATTTGGTTGAATACGATTTAGTTTGTTCAATTTGCATACAAGTGTCGATTTGAATGATGCTTTAGAAATCAATTTTTTTTTTTTAATAGTTTGAATATAGTTTTTAAGATTCGAATTGATTTTGAAGTGATTTTGTGTTCAATTTAGACTAGCTACAGAATCGCAAGATTTTGTAGCTAGTCTTAGAAATCAGATTTTTATCAATTTTATCAATAAAATATCCTCTAATATTGTCTATTCTTGTCCTTGTTCAGGTACATACGAATTGCAATGATCAATTTGGGCATGCTGTGACAATATAGGAGATATTTGTGTGATATAGTTTTTATTTTTAAGTTGTTAGTTTGAGTTAGAAATAGAGACTTGGGATATTTTCCTAGATTTGTGTAAACTATTTTGATAACTCCCACAAGGATGTTTTACCCTGTGGGAGGTCTTTAAATACTTGTCAATTTTTTGTAATAAACTGATCATCCTCACTGTGGGAGAACCATACTATGGATTTATGATACAGACTGAGATGAAAGTTGATGTCTTGTAACAACTTTCTCTTTCAATATATCAAACTTTTGTTTCAAGTTTTATTCATATCATTTTGCAGTCGATTATAGGCTACTTTAGCTATCATAATCTATTGCAGGTTGATGTGACTTGATTTATGTGTAATCTATATCTGATCTCTCTCTTAATTTAAAAATACAACAATTAATTTGTGTCAGTTAATGAATTATAGATTTCTCTTCTTCGTTGATTGAATCATTTTGTACAAATCCTTGCACGTAGATTTATCTAACTGTGAAGATTTATAAACCATAATATTGTTGTAATTTTTATGTCTTGTTTGTCCTGTAATTATATTTGAAGAGCACAACAACTTCTAGTTTACAAGGAGCTCGTGGATAATCCGGTGCAGGTTTCCTCCCTCCGATCATCTAAGACAATCGTTGCATATAGGACAAACCTGGAGCGTTTCTTCAGGTCAGTGTGTTATTTGTTATTTAATAGTTAATTAGTTAGTATAATATAAGTAGCTTAGATAAATATATTAGTTTATACTCTTAGTTAGAATTTTCATTTTAGTTGTTTAGCTTAGATAGTTTTTATTTTATTTCTTTTTCATAAAATTATAAAATCAAAAAACAATAGTTTCACTGTCTTAGGACAAATTACAAATGAGTTTTGCAAGTTTTCATTCAAATCTGTAATTTGTAAATATTGTATATTTGTAATTAAATTTGACTCTGTTAGCAATTGAACATTTGGTTTTATAGAATTATAGTTGTGTAGTATTAGTTAGTAAATTGTATATATTAATACTTTAGATTTGTTTATTAGTTTGTTTTAATTGTTGTTTTAATTTAGATTAGTTAGTTTAGAGTATTTTTCTTTTGTTTCCTTAGGACTTAGATTGGCTAACGGAGCCGCTAAACCCGTCAGGGTGGGTTATCCCAAACAACTTGGGTTATTTAGACAACCCCGGACCGGATCCACTCTTCCAGTTGACGGACGGTCAATTTCGCCCATCAACAAATGGCGCTAGAAGGAGGGCCTGAACTTAATTAATGGCACGAGGCGGTTGTAAGACTCCTCCACTACCTAATCGCTCACCTATAGTGACAAGAAGTCATTCAAATGATAACATACCCCCTCAAACAACAACCACATCAAACGACGATCCACGGATCACAGTTGAACCAATAACCCCAAATCCTACAGGTGGTGACATACAAGAGATTGTTTGTCAATCTCTCATAAGAACTCATAGTGACTTAGCCCATTTGAGGCAACCCAATTGACCTTTGGACCAACCTTTAGATTTCTCTGATATTAGAGAACAACTCGGAGGCACTAATCTCACTGTGAACACTACAGATCCAATCCTCACTCCTGCTGCAGGGGGATTTGGAGTACCTCCCTCACCACCTCTGTCATCTCCTTCCTCTTCTGGAGAAGACTCTGCTGACGAAGGCAGTTCCCCTTCTTAGCTTTCCACACCCACTACACCAATGGCCAACTAGAACAATCCTGCTAGACCTTGGCTCGACCAGGATGCTGTAGTTGTACCTGGGCTCAACATCCCTTACCTAAACATCCAGAGAAATGGCTTCCCAAGTTTGAAACTGACTCAAAATAGATCGCTGAAGATCACATTAAAACGTTTATGTTAGCCATAAGACTCTGCAATGTCGAGCATAAAGACGTAGTCTGTAGGTTGTTCCCCTATACTTTCGAGGGCAATGCATCTACATGGTACTTTTCCCAGCAACCCCATACCATTGTGTCCTAGGAAAAGTTTGAGTCATGCTTTTTGGAAAAGTTTGGAGACGGTAAGCCTATGGAAGTCCTAGTCATGGATATTTCTAACTTGAGAATGAACCCTAAATAGAAAGTTAAAGACTTCAATCAAATATTCTTAACACTTAAAAACCGAATCCCAGCGGATTCCATGCCTACCGAGAATCTCATAATAACATACTATACTAAAGCTTTGCATCAAAGTATAGCTATTTGGGTTAAACGATCTAAGAAATCCACGTTGTTAGAAGCCTTCGAGGAGGCCAGCCAGATTGAAAAAGACATACTTAGTATTAAAGACTCTACTAGCAACGAAACAGAGACTAGTTCTTCTTCCAAAAAGAAAATTGAAATCCTCCCTAGACCTACTCAAAGTAAAGAACAACCTGAAAGCTCGGATTTATAAAACTTAACTAAAGTTGTTCAAAAACTGTCAAATCAAGTTATAGATTTAAAAAGGACGACCAAAGAAGCTTCCTCGAGCAAAGGGCCTTACAAGCCCCCGTTTAGGAAGCCTTTTCCCACCAACTGACCTAATCCAACCACCGAGGGCCTTAATCTAGAAAGTCTCCAATACGCCCTTCAAACAATTCTAGAAGCCCAGGATAACTTGATGCCTCCTGATATTCCCGAGGAGGTAGTTGAACACGAGACAGTTCAAGAAGAGGAGTCTTCTCCAAATATTTTTGGACACTTCTCGGATAGCATCTTTCAAGCTAACTTCGAGACAGTGCATCCTTATAATACCAAGAGTAAGACAACAAATAAACCTTCTTCTGAAAACAATACAACTTCCCCCCCAAAGCAATCTAAACAAGCTGAGACTAAACAGAGTAATTTGAACCCCAACTTAGATTATGATGTAGTTAAATATCTTAAAAAGTTGAGGGCTAACATTTCTGTTTATGAGTTATTGAAATTTCCATTTCTGCTACAAAAAATGCTACAAAATATCTCAAGGAATGGTAAAAATGGTAATTCAAATAATAACAAGGTTGTGCAGAACAAAGTTCCTCAAAAGACTTCCACTAAAAACCATCCTGATCCTCAAGATAAAGGAAGCCTTCCTGTAAGTAATGTAAATAATGTAAATAATGTAGATAAAGTAGCTTTAGAAACTGCGAGTAAATAGCCACAAACTACCACCCTTAGCACTCACAAGAATGTACCTCCATTTTTGTTAACCTTCGAAATCTTTAATAGAAATGTGCACAACTGTATGGTAGACTCAGGAGCATCATCCAATGTGATGCCATGGTCTGTATGCCAGAAGATTAATGCCGAAGTTGAACCCTCCACCTTAAAAATCATACAACTTGATTGAACCAATGTTAAAGTTATAGGTGAACTAAAGAATGTGCTTATAAGATTATCATCTAACCCCAAGGTTCATCAAGTCATTGATATTATTGTTGTGGATATTCCAGAAGTGTATGGTCTATTTTTAAGCAAGGACTGGTCGGAGCAGCTACACAGTTATTTCGCGACAGATTGGTCTCAGCTATGGCTTCCAGAGAACGACAAGCCCAACAAGATCAAGGTAAATCATGAACACTACCTTAAGTTCACGGTCACAGATTTGAATGATCCCAACAAACCATTTACACCTTCTATTGATTCACCTGAAGTACAAGGGATGGATACCTTTTTTTGCAATTTCATGGCCGAGGCCTCAACTATCACCAATCCATAACAACAATCCGATATTGTAGCATATATGCAGCCAACAACCTCTACACAATGGTCTCATGTACCCGATGGAAATCAAATTTGGTCTCTTTATTTTGATGGGTCAAAGTCCAAAGAAGGAGCTGGAGCAGGCTGCGTTATTATCAATCCGGCAGGTAACAAAATATTGATTGCATGTAGGTTAGAATTTGAATGTACTAATAACACTGCAAAATATGAGGCTTTACTGCAAGGTCTCAGAAAATCTTTGGATATGAACATTCAAAACTTGACTGTCTTTGGCGACTCTGAAATAGTGGTTAGACAGGTAAGAGATTTTATCCACTGTCTGTATCCGCATCTTAGAAGCTACCAATCCGAGGTATGGAATTTAATGAATACATTTTCTTCTTTCAATATAAATTCTATTCTAGATTGAATAAATATGAAGCAGATCTGTTAGCTAACGTAGCTTCCAAACTCTTTCCTGCAGAAGGCTTATCCCGGGATGCATTCTCCGTCGAACTGTTGTTCCGACCATCCGTTCCCGACAACATCAAGAATTGGAGAGTCTTCGACAATGATCAACATATCATCAACTTCCTACATATGGAAGAAAATTTTCAAGGTGCGGTGATAGATGAATGCACTCACGATGACAATTTGCGCGACTTCATGGTAATACCTGATATGAAAACTCCTGAAGCTTTATCGGACATGGGAAACTTGATCCCTAAATCTGTAGTTAGATTAGAGAAGTTTTATGATTTTCAAGATAAATTTAAAAAGTCGGTCCATTGTAAAACCAATAGTTCCTCATTATCATATGAAAAAAGTAAACTTAGGGATTAAGGACAATCCACAGTGCATTAATCTAGGGGTAGGATGTTTTGAACAAGAAAAAGTTGTATTTATTAAATTGTTCAAAGAATTTAAAGATGTCTTCGCATGGACATATGATGACCTTAAAACTTTCAACCCTAACATCATATAACATGTCATTCCTATGAAACCCCAAACCTTACCCTTCCAACCAAAATTGAGAAAAATGCACCCTAAGCTTGAACCAACTGTGAAAAAAGAATTGAACAAGCTCCTAAATGCTAAGATTATTTTCCCTATTAGGCACACTCAATGGGTTTCTAACCTTGTCCTTGTCCAGAAGAAAAGTGGGAAAATATGACTATGCGTCGATTTCTGAAACCTTAATAGAGCGTCTGATAAAGAAAACTATCCTATCCCACCCATGGAACAGATCCTTCAACATGTATCTGGTTCTGAGAGGCTATCCTTATTGGATGGTTTCTCGAGATACAACCAAGTTCTGATGTCTCCACCAGACCAACTTAAAAATACCTTCCGCACCCCGTGGGGCACCTATGCTTGTTGAAAAATGCCCTTTAGATTGATTAATGCTGGTGCCACTTTCCATAGAGAAATGGACATTGCTTTTCGAGGCCTAATCAATCAGTCCGTCGTAGTTTAATTAGATGATGTTACCGTATTCTCTAAAATCAAAACCGATCATCTAGCTCACTTACGAGCCATTCTACAACGATGTCGTAAATACGACATTTCCTTGAATCCTAAAAAATCCATCTTTGCAGTAGAACAAGGTAAACTCTTAGGATTTATTGTGTCGAGTGAAGGAATGATTATCGACCCTGAAAGGACTCAAGTCATCACAAAACTCCCCCCTCCTACATCCAAAAAGTCTATGTAGTCTTTCCTAGGTCAGATTAACTTCGTGAGGAGATTCATCCCCAGTTTCTCCAAAATGGTTAGGCCTTTACAAAATTTAATTAAGAAATACACCCAATATCACTAGGGACCCCTAGAAAATCAAGATTTTAATACAATAAAGAAGGCCATAATAGATGCTCCTCTCATGAGCCCCGAATTTTCTCAAGACTTCACACTCTATACTTTTGCTTCTGACCGTTCCTATGCCGCCATCCTAACTCAAAAGAACACCGAGAACAAAAAAGTACCCATCGCCTTTATGAGCTCTACTTTCAAAGGCACTGAAATTAATTACCCAGTAGTATATCAGCAAGCCTACATTGTTTTCAAAGCAGTCAAGCATTTCTGGTCTTATCTATTGAAGTCTAGGACGAAGATTATTGTACCATACCCGGCCGTCAGGAACTTGTTAGTGCAGAAAGAGCTAGGAGAAAAGAGGTCTAACTAGGTCAGCTCCTTACAGGAGTACGACATAGAAATTACTCCAGCTCAAATAGTGAGAGGCCAAGGGTTATGCAAGTTAGTTTCTAATTCAACAACAGGATAGCAAGAAGAAAGCCATACGTCAAACCTAGGAAAGCACGATCAAAATGCAATCTGTTGCACACAAAACTCTGTCAGTCTGTGGTATGACGATATAAGATTCTTTCTTGAACATGGGTCAGCCCCCCATCACCTAGATCCCACTAAAAGAAGAGTGTTGAGATTAAAGTCTGCCTCCTTTCATTTGGTTAATGGTATCCTGTTTCGTCAAAGTTTTGATGGTGTGCTGATGCGTTGTCTTGAGAAAGACGAAGCAGAAAAGGTCTTGCTAGAGTTTCATATAGGAGAAGCTAGCGGTCATTTTGGTGGTGACACCACTACCCATAAGGTTTTAAGAGCCGATTATTACTGGCCCACGCTTTTTAGAGACACCCATGCCTTGTGTCGTAAGTGTACCATTTGTCAGAAAGCATCAGGGCGGTTACAAAAACCAGTTTTTCCTTTATAGCCCGTCTCAGTAGATTCTCCTTTTCAGTAGTGGGGCCTTGATATCATAGGTCCGATCAATCCTCCATCCTCACAATAGCATAAGTTCATCATAACAACCACATATTACTTTACCCGATGGTCTGAAGCTGCCGCGTTAAGAACTGTCAACACCAGTCAGGTAATTGCCTTTCTAAATTCGAATATTATCACTCATTTTGGTATCCATGACTGTTTATTTTTCGATAACACTTCTTACTTTTCCTCTCTTGAGATGAGAGAGTTTGCTTTGGAAAAAGGAATTAAATTGAAGTATTCTACTAGCTATTACCCCCAGGGCAATGGATTGGTAGAATCAATAAATAAGAACTTGATTAAAATCATCAAGAGAATGGTGGCTGAAAATCACAAAAATTGGCACAATGCATTGTTAAACGTGTTATGGGATGATAGGGTAACACCAAAATCCACTGTAGGTAAATCCCCCTTTTTTCTTGTTTACGATAGAGAAGCAATTCTGCCACCACACATTCTTCTTCCTTCACTACAGTTATCAAAGAAGGTTCGAGAAGAAGATTGTCCCCCTTTAGAAAACCGAATTAATGCTTTGATGAAGCTAGAAGAGGTAAGAGCCCAAGCTAAATGTAAGTTATATCAACATCAACTATTGGTTAAAAGATGGTTCGATTCCAACTCTTCTTCTGATAGGAATTTCGAAGTAGGTGATCTCGTCTTGAAATAGGACAAACCGCATGAGGGAAAGGGAGAGCACACGAAATTTCAAAACTTATGGATTGGACCCTTTTTAGTTGTTGAGAAGTTAGGTCCCATCTCTTTCTGATTGCAAAATCTAGAAGGGAATCCTGACACTTACCCAGTGAATGGCCAAGCCCTGAAAAGATACTTTGCTTGATGACAACCCTTTGTACATTATGTACATATTTTTCTTTTTGTTTTCTTTTTTGTTTTTTATTTCTCCTTTGTGCTTATCAGTTTTTGTTTTTGGAAATACACATACCTTCATTCAAACTGTTCAGACAAAGAAAACAGAAAATTCTTCCACTGAAATGAATGCTAAAATATTGTATAAACATCAATTGTATACTTCTGAAATTTACATCTGTGATTGGCAAAAGTTTGTTGTTTGAAAGAAGTTAACTGATTTCAATCTCTAACATTAGCTTGTTGTGATCATCCATTATCTTTTCACGTTGTCCCTATTCCTTAAGGGAATGACTCAGAATATGTCTCCCTGCCTTAGAAAGTTGGTTCTGTAAATGAAACATCTATGGATTTTAATAAAGGACAGTTCTAAAAATTTTTGATGAGGTCTGAAAAAAATATGTTAAAAATCGTAATTTTCAGCGTCACCCCGCTCAACTATATATCTTTAAAAAATAAAATAAATCAATAAAAGAGTTGTGGGAAGTGCTTGTAAACCCGCCGAGATGCTGAACAGGTCTGCTGGCAGCGGGTAAATGCATGCATGACGCCAAGACAACTTCGTCGGGGTACTGAACAGGCCCGCTGGCACTGAAGCAATGTCGGGTATATGAAAATTTGCAAATAAGAAACCTCTTAACCTCAATATGTCCTTTATTCTCATCCAGAACTTTCAGGCAGGATACGAATATCAGAGTGGGTTAAATGGAAACCCTGTCGAGGCTATGGACGCCTGCTGGCAGCAATGGTTCTGTCAACAATATTGAAGATTTTATCTTTAATATCGTGGCTCGCTTATATTAAGACTGCGATCAGTTTTCATCTTTTAAAACACTGCTGGAATAGTTGGTTAATGATGATGTTTATACGATTTTCTGGTTGTTGTTTATTAGTTAGAATTTTTCTCATTATCCCAATCTGAATTTGTCTTTTGGCAGAGATAACTGCTTCTACCAGTGTGTTTCCATTGTTGGCAGCCAATTCACATTTTTATGCTGTCCTTATAAGCTGCCTACACCAGAGTTTTGCAAACCTCGATTTTTGTCGCAATTCTCCAACAAAACGACATTATTGTTTTATATGCCTTTGCACACTTACCTTGGTTCTCGTTTTCACGATTGTAAGCGTGAAAATGTTGGTTTTAGAAGTCACATTAAAATCGTTACTGGATTGTTGCGATTATTCTTGTCGATATGCCCATTGTGTTTTTCAGTTACTCATCGTTATACAGTTGGCAAAACCCTTTGACCTGTACTCATTTGGCATTCTTCGATTGATTATACAGTTTCGCTTCATGAGTGATTGAGTTTGTGATGCATTGGTGATTGGATTTATATGTTCTTTGATTGATTCACTTAACACATTGGCTTCATGAAAGCACATAGGTGTTGTGATTAAACCCTTGGTATATATCATTTAATATGACACCTAGTTCATGTTATCAAACCTTTGGTGTTAACTTGGATTCATTGTTTGGTTTCAAAGCTATGATAAAACTATAAATTTTTCTCGCGTGATTGTTTAATCCACTTACCATTGATTTCATTGGTTGATCAAATGGAATAATTGTTAACCTATACAATAGTGGGTTGAATAGCTATTTGCGCCGGCGGTTGTACTGTAGATATGACTATTTTGTATGTATGAACTACTTCCACCACCTTCGCACGATATGTCATTAATGTCTTCCCCTATCCCTGTTTCACCTTTTCTAGTTTCGGGTAAGCTTCTGAGTGTTCTCCCCCTGGGTATGCTGTGATTCAAACCCTGGCTCATTCACATCGCTTACTGTGTGCTCCTGTCTATGGCACCGATGGTGCGAATAGAGCCAAACGTTAGTCAAGCTCTGTTACTCTTTGATAATTCCCATAAGGATTTAGAGGATAGTGGTTGTCTCACGTTTGTACAGAGGTTTGAGGGTTTTAATCTGTTTGTTGCACAAAAATTCTCCCTTACCTTTGATGGGTGTAGGGCTAAAGTAGGTGACATTCAACTTGAACTCAATGAAGAATTCATAAGCTCTTCCACAGGACTAACAGCCATAGGCCAGTGATGGTTTAAGAACTCCAAAGTTGATGAGGTTTTGTGGCCTTTGCTATTCGTATCACGAAAGGTCACGTCCTGTGACAAAGGTATGCCTATTTTCACCCTTAAACCCAAGTGGCACGATCTTTTGATAATGGTTAAGAATTTCGTGACTTGTGAAGGTCGGTATGGATTGGTTTTTCTCTATCACCTTCGACAGTTAATGAATTTCATGGGCTATCCATTGAACATGTCATTTTAATTCCTGCGTAGTCTTTATAAAATGGATAAGAGGTTTAAACGCGAGAAGGCTGACAACAACTTGTTTCACCATGGCTTGATTAGACTCATCGATGTTCACAATTTAAACCTTCATGGCGATAATTGGCAATCTTTTCTCTCCCGAAATGGATTTTTTGATTCAGAGTCTGTCCAAATCGACAAGTCTGTGGTCAGTGAGACTATGGTCGGGCTGCCCGTGCCATTCCATGTCCTTCTGCCCTCTCCCAAACCCTCGGTTAGCCTTGATATCGACCTACCTGACATCACAATAGACAAGGCTGAGGCTGTAAAGAAGCATGTGAGTAAGAAGGTCAAGGGTAACCCTACTGTCGATAGCAAAGGTAAAAATAATGCTCGATTGATATCGAGACTTGCCCAGAATAAGCCTAAGCCAAACGCTGAGCAAAAGCCCATAGTTCTCAGCGAGGATTCAGACTCCGATATCGAGCGCTTCCTAGCTGGAGAGTACCCTTATTCCCATGGCCTATGCTCCGAGCCACCCTATGACTATGTTTCTAATTCCCCCCCATGCCTAAATAACAATCCTAACTACCCAGGAATCAAGCTACCTAATGAAACCCTCAGTGATTTAAACAAACCCTTGCCTGTAATTTCGAAGCCCGAACAGACATCATGCAACCAATGTGATGTATGGCTTGAAAGCTACTACACTGACGTTCCTGTATTACAATCGAAGATCAAATCTTTAGAGAACCAAGTTACAGTACTATCGAGAGAAAGGGACAGGATTCAAGCTAATGACAAGAAGCAGAAAACCACTGGTTCGATCCTTTTTAGGAATGTCGAATCGGCAACAGCCTTCGTCAATTCCAAATTATCATGACCAAGTTGTTTTCTGATTATCTAGGTATGAATTTCAATATCAATTTCATTTTATGAATTGATTGGATTAATATAATGAATTGGGTTGTGGTTTTCAAATTAGTTCTGTTCATTATTCGAAATGATTCTTTCATAGTTTGCTTGTCAAAAAATGGTTATGTTATGGATCCTGTACACTAGATTCTTTCTGCTAAAGTCAAATATGGTTGTGATTTGGTTATGCGGTTTTGTCATGTCCAGTTTAGCAATTGATTGGTTTTCATTGGGTTTGATTCATTTTGAACAATTCTGTTGGTTTGAATTAACCAAATCAATGAGGTTTGTTTTCGTTTTGATTTTGATTGTATCTGACCTGTATAGGAGATTTTTGTGCTAAAATCTGAGCACGACTGTGTTTTGATTTGGTATGATTTCATTGTGGTTGGATTCCATCAGCTCTGATTTAGCTCTTATGATTTGATTTTAGAACGATTTCGTGGGTTTGAATTGGTATGATCCTCTATATGTGTTATGCATCATTATTAGTGACTGTGTTGATGAATACGATGTAATCTAATGACACTATTGACTTCAATTAGCTAGGAACGACTCTGTTTTCTATGCAATCGATATTTTCGTTTGGATTTTGATTACATTCGACCAGGGCAAAAGATCTATTCGCTAAAATCGTGGAGTTGTGTTGATTCGCAACGACTGTGTCAAACACCAACTGTTTCGATTCGTTTTGATTTGATTGCTGCATGTCTTGAGTTAGCACAATTGCCTGTATTGGGTTAGATTGATATCAAAAATAGATTTGATGCTGCTCTGTTGGTTTTGATTTTCAAAAACGATTTTGTCTCTGTTGAATTCATATGAAAACGCGACTAATAGTTCATTTTGAAATTGATTCAAGTAATGATTTCATTGACTGTAAATCGATTATGTCCGCTTCTAATTGGAAATGAAAAACGTTTGACAAATCCCATATATCCTGTTATCAACTGATTAATTCGTTTACGATTTCATTTGTTTCAAATTTACATACAAGTTTTCATTTGGTTTGTAAATAGCATGGTCATTTGTATATGTTAATACAGTTATATCAATTTGAAAAACGATCCTGTTGATTTCATTTGGATTCGACAATGATTTTGTTGATAGCTGAATCAACTATTTGTGTCGATTTCAATTAGTTTATGAAAACGATTTCATTGCTGTCAAGTATCTAATGCGATTCTGTTGACCCGAATTGGTGATAACGAATTAAACAGAGCGTATCCATCTCTGTTATTATTTGGTTGAATACGATTTAGTTTGTTCAATTTTCATACAGGTGTCGATTTGAATGATTCTTTAGCAATCAATTTTTATTTTTTTTAATAGTTTGAATATAGTTTTTAAGATTCGAATTGATTTTGAAGTGATTCTGTGTTCAATTTAGACCAGCTGCAGAATCGCAAGATTTTGTAGCTAGTCTTAGAAATTAGATTTTTATCAATTTTATCAATAAAATATCCTCTAATATTGTCTATTCTTGTCCTTGTTTAGGTACATACAAATTGCAATTATCAATTTGGGCATGCTGTGACAATATAGGAGATAGTTGTGTGATATAGTTTTTATTTTTAAGTTGTTAGTTTGAGTTATAAATAGAGACTTGGGATATTTTCCCAGATTTGTGTAAACTGTTTTGATAACTCCCACAAGGATGTTTTACCCTGTGGGAGGTCTTTAAATACTTGTCAATTTTTTGTAATAAACTGATCATCCTCACTGTGGGAGAACCAGACTATGGATTTATGATACAGACTGAGATGAAAGTTGATGTCTTGTAACAACTTTCGCTTTCAATATATCAAACTTTTGTTTCAAGTTTTATTCATATCATTTTGCAGTCGATTATAGACTACTTTATCTATCGTAATCTATTGCATGTTGATGTGACTTGATTTATGTGTAATCTATATCTGACCTCTCTCTTATTTTAAAAATACAACAATTAATTTGTTTCAGTTAATGAATTACAGATTTCTCTTCTTCGTTGATTGAATCATTTTGTACAAATCCTTGCATGCAGATTTATCTAACTGTGAAGATTTATAAATAATAAGATTGTTGTAATTTTTATGTCTTGTTTGTCCTGTAATTATATTTGAAGAGCACAACAGCTTCTAGTTTACAAGGAGCTCGTGGATAATCCGGTGGGGGTTTCCTCCCTTCGATCAACTAAGACAACCATTGCATACAGGACAAACCTGGAGTGTTTCTTCAGGTCAGTGTTATATTTGTTATTTAATAGTTAATTAGTTAGTATAATATAAGTAGCTTAGACAAATATATTAGTTTAGACTCTTAGTTAGAATTTTCATTTTAGTTGTTTATCTTAGATAGTTTTTATTTTATTTCTTTTTCATAAAATTATAAAATAAAAAAACAATAGTTTCATTGTCTTAGGACAGATTACAAATGAGTTTTGCAGGTTTTCATTCAAATCTGTAATTTGTAAATATTGTATATTTGTAATTAAATTTGACTCTGTTAGCAATTGAACATTTGGTTTTATAAAATTATAGTTGTGTAGTATTAGTTAGTAAATTGTATATATTAATAGTTTAGATTTGTTTATTAGTTTGTTTTAATTGTTGTTTTCATTTAGATTAGTTAGTTTAGAGTAGTTTTCTTTTATTTCCTTAGGAATTAGATCGGCTAACGGAACCGCTAAACCCATCAGGGTGGGTTATCCCAAACGTCTTGGGTTATTTAGACAACCCCGGACCAGATCCACTCTTCCAGTTGACGGACGGTCAATTTCGCCCGTCAACAAAGAGATATCAGTATTTGGGGATGTTGAGTTAATTTTCCATCAAGTCAGAAATATCTACCAAGATAAGCACCCTAGTCTGAGAATTTATAGAAATGAAGTGTGGGACTTTATTGAAAATGTTTTCCTAGCTTTCAACATTTTATTTATTCCAAGAGAAGAAAACATCATGGATGATTCTCTGGCTATTTCAGTAAGCAATTTCAGAGTCCCCTTGCCACCAAATCTCAATTATGATGTAGAAGTAAATTACAGACCATCTATACCTAACAATGTCAAGCATTGGAAAGTATTTGAGGATGATCTTGAGATCAAAAGATTCCTTGAGACTGTTGATGAGTTTTATGTGCTACAAATTGATCAAGATCAGGATTCTGAATGTAATCCTCATGCTGATGTTTTCCTGAACAAAATCACTAATCACCATATTGTTCAGTTGCCTAGAGATCACATTCTGAAGGGACTAGTTCCTTTGGAAAGACTATTTGACGTAAATGATGTGGTAGTGAAAATTAAAGGATCCGCTGATGAGGCTGATGTAGCTGAATGCAACATTGGTACAGAGAAAGATCCAAAATTTGTCAAGTTGTCGAGAAGTCTGTCAAGGGAACAAAGAGCTGAATATGTTGAGTTATTAAAGGAGTTTTCCAACATGTTTGACTAGACTTATGAGGATCTCAGAACATACGACACAAGCATCATTGAGCATAAGATCCCACTAAAGGAGGAGGAAAATCCATTTAGGTAGAAACTGAGACAGATCAACCCTATGCTGCTACCTATCATGGAAAAATAGGTAAAGAAGCTTTTGGATGCCCAGAACATCATTCCTTTGAGGTATTATGAATGGGTGCCCAACTTGGTCCCAATGAGAAAGAAGAGTGGAGAAATAAGACATTGTGTCGATTTCATAAAGCTAAACAGAAGCTCCAAGAAGGATAATTACCCATTGCCGAAAATGGAGCACATTTTACAGAGGGTGACAAGTGCATCCACAATGTCCATGATTGATGATTGTTCTGGCTACAATCAAATTTCTATCTTACTTGAGGACAGAGAGAAGAAAACATTCACCACTCTATGGGATACATTCATGTATGCCAATATTCCATTTGGATTGATGAACACAAGAGAAAATTTTCACCATGCTATGGACATCGCCTTTATTGGGGAAAGGGATAAATTTGTAGTCATTTATCTGGATGACATTACAATTTTCTCTAGGAATGATAAAGAACATTATCATCATCTGAGAAAAGTATTCTTGAAATGAAGAAGGTTTGGCCTCTCCCTAAATCCCAAGAAGTATTTATTTGTCATGCAAGAGGGAACATTGTTGGGACACATAGTATCAGGAGAAGGGGTTTGGATTGATTCAAGTAGGCTAGAAACTATTCAAACCTTGTCGCTTCCCAGATCCAAGAAGGAAGTCCAGTCCTTCATGGGAAAAATTAATTTTCTAAGAAGGTTTGTTTCAAATTTTGTTGAGTTAGTAAAGCATATCACATACATGCTCAGGAAGGAGAATGAATTGAAATGGATAGCTGAGCCCATAAATTCTTTCAATAAAATCAAGAAGGCATTGACTAAGGCATCGATGCTCATTAGTACTGAATACTCCAGGGATTTCTTGATTTTTTCCTTTGCCTCATTTGACACAGTAGCAACTGTCTTGTTGCAAAAGAATGTTGAAGGGTTGGAGCAACCCATTGCCTTTTTTAGAAGAGCATTAAGAGATGCAGAGATCAAATATGACATCATGGAGAAGCAGGCCTATGCTTTGGTGAAAGCCCTCAAATATTTTAGGATCTATGTCTTGCATTAAAAGGTCATTTCATATGTTCCTTCAGCTTCTATGAAGCACATTCTCATTCAGCCTGACATAGATGGAAGAAGGAGTAAGTGGATTTCAAAAATCCTTGAATTTGATCTAGAAATAAATCCCACCAAACTAGTTAAAGGCCAAGGTTTAGCCAAGCTATTGGTTGAATCTAATTGCAAATATTTGGGGGTTAAATTCATCAACACTTGATCAGAAAATCAGCAAGCTAAGTTCGTTGATATAAGTTCTTAGGGAGGCCCTCCATTGGCAGAATGCACCTGGTATAAAGATATTATATATTTTTGGCAGGAGTTAAGGCCTTCCAATGGAATAAGAAAAGGCAAGGAAAGAGATTTAAAGATTAAAGAAATTAAATATTTCCTCATTGATCATGTTTTGTATTGGAAAGACCCTCTGGGAATTCTTTTGAGATGTTTAGACCCACAAGAAGCCCAAAACATTATGTTTGATTTTCATGACAGCCTATGTGGGGGACATCACTTTTGGAGGACCAAAACCTACAAGATTCTCAGGGCTGGCTATTTCTGGCCTACTCTTTTTACCAATGTATGTGAAAAAATCAAGGCTTGTGTCAAGTTCTAGAAATTCTCTGGGAAGAAGCAACTCAAGTCTTTGCCATTGAATCATGTGGTAGCTTTAGGACCCTTTCAGCAATGGGGCCTAGATTTTATTGGGGAAATTCATCCTTCTTCAAGAGAAAAACATAGGTGGATATTGACAACCACTGATTACTTTACCAAGTGGATAGAAGATATCCCCACAAGGAGTGCTTCTCACAAGGTAATCATTTGTTTTCTTGAATATATTATAGAAAGGTTTGGCTATCCGAAAAGAATTGTCACTGATAATGTTGTGTCCTTTAAGGTTGAACCATTGATTCAATTCTATGAGAAGTTTGGGATTGCATTGATTCACTCAACTTCTTACTACCCCCAAGGGAATGGACTAGAAGAGTCTTCTAAAAAGAGCCTTATACAGGGATGATTTTAAGGATGGAAATTTATTTTAAAATGTAGAAACCTTGGTGAATCATACTAATCCTTCATATTCCAACTATAAAATGTGTGGCGAAATTTTTGTAAAAATATTTAGATTTCTAAGGATTTTATATAGTTTGTATAAAATTTTGGCGATTTTTAAAGTAAAATAATTTTAACCTATAGAATTTGGGTGAATCATTTTTAGAATAGCGAATCTTGTTTTTGGACAAACCATGGAAAATTAGCCCATGAGCGAAATTTATCCCCTAAAATCATCCTTGGCCTTTTATAAATATCATCAAAAGATTGTTAGAGGAAAATAAGAAAACGTGGGATTCAAAGCTCAAGTTTTCTCTGTGGGATGACAGAGTAACAACTAAAATATCTCTTGGGATCTCTCCTTTTAAGCTTGTGTATGGATTTGAGGCCATCTTTCCTTCTCAGCTGGCCTCACCAGTGGAAAAATTCTTCCGAAACTACCAAGGAGAACCTGATGACATGGTCAGGAGGATACTACAGCTGGTAGAAGTGCAACAAACTAGGGAGTAGATACTGGACAAAGAACATGAACATCAATAAAAGATCAAGCAGACTTTTGACCAGAAAGTAAGAAAGGAGGATTTCCAACTGAGAAATATAGTGCTAAAATGGGATGCACCCAAGCAGGACAAAGGAAAGAATGGTAAATTTGATTCCTTGTGGATTTCCCCCTTCAGAATCTCTGAGATATTCCGTAATAATGATTACCTGTTGAAGAATTTGGAGGGTGATGAAGTTTTTGGTGGCCTTGTTAATGGGCATTTTCTAATTTTTTTTTTGTTTGAAGCTGCAGTCGACGTCCCACCGTTGTAAATACCATTCCTTTTTTTATGTTTTTTTTTTTTTTAAATAGCTAAGAATCCATAACCCAATATTAAGGCACTGAAACTACTTTTCTAAAGAAGGTCTATAAAGAAGGGCATGCACCAATTAGGCGGTTGATGACTAAGATTATTTGGGGAGACGATCATGGCCGTCAAATTTGAAGTAGGTCCGACCATCGATCTAGATGGGCCATTTCGTAAGTTCAAGTATTGGGATATTTGGAATAAAGTGGAGTGAAGATTCTCGAAATACGAAGTCCTAAAATTTCACAAAGAAAATCCCCATGTCATAACCCGAGGTCACATGAAGCGATGGAGAGGAGCCACTCCAGAAGCCGAGGGAACCTATATTTTCAAAGGGGAATATCTACATGGTCTCAAGGCACTGAGATTGACTTGAAGGAGTTGTGAATATCTCCTAGAGAATTCATGGGTGTCGGGTTTCATCCCGATCCCGATGGAAGTAGTTAATGGAAATGGGGAAGGTGTTTGAAACCTCATTTCACCACATAAATGGAAAGCATGGAAAATCTAGTCATGGAGGTAGATTGTCAGCACAAAGTCCCCATGTCAATGGACTTTTCTTGAAGCCCATACCAATCTGATATTGCGTTTGACAGAAGAATGCAAGTGCATCCTAATATAAGAAGATGCAGACGTCGTTCCTTGAATACATTGACCAGAGTGCACTCTGGGTGGTGGCAAGTGGTTCTAAGTATAAATACTCAGTTTTGATATTTTGTTATGGTTGATCGTAGAGATAAGATCTCATATTGTAAAGTTTTAAATGAAGCTTTTGGTTCTCTGGTTATGCATTGTAGTTTGATATTTCTCGTTTAATGACAGTCAACTTTCTTGCTCCCTCTTGTTTCCCTCTGATACTAAAAGAGTTCATGAGTAAATGATTCAAATGAATTATTGTGATTGTATTATGATGAATGTTTGATCATAGTGTTATTATAATTCCTTTCAGTTTCTTTGAGATTTGAATTCAAGAAGATCTTGTGTTTGAGTTTTTCCTCCTTAAGCTGCTGGAAGACTTGATGTCTAGAGAAGACCTTTACATCTTCTTCTCAATTTATTCCTCCTACTCACCCTTACTACAAATTATTGATTGAAGTTAATCAAGACCTCATTTTCTTGTGCATACTACCCCACATTTCTGAGTTAAAATGATATTCTCTCTGTTGGCATAGGGGAAAATCTAGGGTTCAACGCTCAAGAGTACACCAACAAATCCCTAACTACCGACCCTTTTGGTAACACCCATGAAGAATATGAAGTCTCACCTGAGGTAGAGGCAAGGGTGGTTGTAGGAATCAAGTTTCTGCAACCTTATATGGGACATAGATCTATGATTATAACTCTTAATGTAGCACTTAGCACTGTTGTTTCTTTATTATAAAATCAATAACCACTTCATTGGTATAACAAAGCTTTGCATCATTCACTATGAACTAGAATATTCAAGCACTCAACACCAACATGTTATTCAGATCTAACAGATCAAGCACTTAGCATATACACATGAATCATATCTAAAATTATACGCACCATAAGCACTGAGCATAAGCATACATATCAGATCGATCTACTCATCTCAAAGAACTTAGCAAAACATCAGAACAAGGCACAAAGCAGACAACACCGTATTTACGTGGTTCACCCCCACCCTAGGGCTACGTCCACCAACTCTTCTTTATTATTTTCGACCAATCAGTTACAAGCACAGAGCCTTAGAAACCCTTACTCTGCACAAGATAGAAGATCTGCGTAGCTTTCTAGATGATTCTTCCTTTCCCTACAACACAAAGCCTTCTATATAGGGACTTGTGCTAAGCTCTGCAAATTTATACAGAATGCACAAAACCTTTGATCACACAGATCCTTTCTAAGCACTTAGCCTATATCACATAGATACAATATTTGACTACTACTACTTTCTTGCCTATCCTTCTATTTATACATACAAAAGAGTCCTAAGCATGAGTAAACCCACGGGCCAACATCCCTTTCCCATTACAAATTCCCAAAACCCAAAAAGGGACCCAAAAGTGGGCCAAGATTTCGCAATCTCCACTTCATTTGGAGCTCCATATTTGACAGGCTGTTGAAGTCCCAAAAATGGTGAAACATGACCAAGATTATCCCAAAACTTGGCCAAGGGCCAACATGCCCCCAACACTCACCTGTGACTCATCCCGAGTCACTCTTGTCTGAGCAATTCTACCTTGAACGCCTCGAGCTTGGCTTGAGCAGCTTCGACCTGCTGTAATGATATGACCTCTTGCTCAGTGAACTCCTGGATTAGTGTGTCATTCATTGGCCCTTCTAGGCATTTTTCTGTTGTGATTATGACTTGCTCTATCTCGACTCCTTGGATTTCAACTTCAGTGAATAGTTGGCATGCCTTTTCTTGCACTGGTTGAAGTCATTGAGTGGATTCCATTACTTTACTCTGAATCATATGGATCTATTGGCTGGCAATGAGTTTCTCTTGAGACCACTTCATTATTTCCACTGGTGTCAAGGCATTTAGTTGTTCCTATAACGTATCGATGTGCTTCTTTGCTTCTTGGAGCTGCGACTCCAATGCCTATAACTATGGATTCCCCATGAGGTTCTCATAAGTCTAGGCACTCCTGTTACTCAACTTCTTTCATTCCAAAGAAAGATATTTTAATCTTCCAACTACGTTGCAGACAGTTGCTTCCCTTAGGTCTCTTACATCCTATGGAGTTTTGGATACAACGCGGAGCTCTAGATCTGCGATGCACTGTTGTAGCTTCTAGATCACATCTTTGATATATGCCACCTACTGTGGGATTATTTCTTTGGTCTGTACCTCAATGACTGTCACAGAGACAAGTGATATGTTGACCGCTTCCTTTACCTCCAATTTCTTCGCCAACAACTGTTCCTTTCCTTGCTGTAGCTATGCTTTCTCATCATTCCATTTTTCTTGGAGAGAACTCTTTTCTTCTTTTGCAACACTCCACTATTCTACAAGTACTCCCTGTACTTGTGTCAAATCCTACATGGCTTGCTCTTCTTCATATTGTTCTTTTCGAAGTCGAGCCTCGACTGAATCCACGATTCAGTGGAGTTGAGCTGGAGCATCTCCTTCTTCTGGTGTTCCGACTGACAGGGGCATAGTGGAGACTGTGTGCCTCTACTGAACTTACTGTTTCACTCCTTGGTGCTCTATCTTGATCCGACTATACATCACCTCCTTCCTAGCTTCTCGCTTCTCTGCAATCTCTAGCAAAGCGTCATTCAATGCAACGATGATGAAGTTAAAGTCATTCGGGGTGAGGACGGTCTCAAACTTGGTCTTGGTTTCTTTATTTTTCTTTCTAGATAAAGGATTCTAGGGGGTCACCTTTATTTTCCTTGAGGGGTCCTCCTCATCCTTATGCGATGTTTCCTCACCGATCTCTTTTCCAGCACCTCCTTTCTCTGGTGACATAAACACAGTCTTCACAGATGTGTTGTCTATATCCTGAACTTCTCCAGGCTTCTTTTTACTAGGTATGGGTGTATCCTACACAACTTTTGGACTGTCTACATCGGACAACTTCATAGGTTTGGCTAGGATAAGGAGGTTTGCCGACCATTCCTTGGTGATTTCCTCTAAATATTCCTCCGTAAGCTTGTAATAGGACTTCAACTGTTTCTTATGGCCATCTGCGCATGATGTTATATAAATGAAGTGGTAGTTCGAGCTTAAATTAATTAGGGGCCGAAACCTATGGAGGGTATTCAGGGTCATATGAGGCTCATACTAGATGGCTACTTTCAACTAATTGTAGTAAGTGTGGAAGATGAAATTTGACTGCCATTACTTGTTCATATCGTTCGAGTACCACAGGGTACTAAACTTCATGACCAATGGTTCAAAGGGCTTGATGTCCAGGAAGGTCGCACCTTCCGCCATATCCCATGCAATGAATGTGGTTAGTATGAGAAGCCAGTTGAAGTAGAACTCATATCCTTGGTCTTGTTCTTCGCTGTAGTCAATCTCTAGCTGGTTTACCAGGTACTACACCCAATTCATTTGAAGTCCTTCTGTGCAGTTCCCTGCAAGGTCAACAATGAATCCAGTCACTTGGGTGGGCTGGTTCTTGTGAACTAGATTGCTTGTGATCAAGTGGCATGCAAGGTACACTACACTGCTCTGGATAGAGGCTACCTTGTAATATCGCGTGCCCTTCTCAACATCGTCGTAAGTCTCTTTGATCCTCTATGCTAATGCTCGGTCTGAGGTATTTCCAGGGTAAAATTCTTGTGGGTCAGGGCCTTACATGCTAAGCCCGGTGATCTGATTGATCAAGGTTGGATCCATAGTGATGCGAAAGTTCAACCATAAGTATCCTCCATGGTAGCAAGACATCAACAATTTAATGCATGCGTTCACTTCTTTGTGTCTACCAAAGTGCAGGATCTTCATCACATTGAGCAGTGTGGATTGTGTGAGGTTTTGGGTCCATGACTGTGGCGTAATCGTTGAATTTTTTCTTTTGGTTCTAGTCAAGTACTTATGCGGGGTGAGCATGTTGTAGGCCTTTCTATTGCCGAGGTTGAAGTCGCTAAAATTCAATGCTGCAAGCTTATCCTGGTTGGCATGAACTGCGTGCACACCTTTCAGAAAGTATGTAGTGACCAAAGCATACTCAAAATACCTGGGCACATTGTCTTTGTTCACATGCGCCGCTTAGAGGACGTATATATGCAGGTAAGATCCTCAGAATCAACTTGGCATTCGAGAGATTGTCTCTATGTTTTTTTCTTGTCTCCATCATGGTTTGGGAAGTTCCTTCTCTGCGAGAAGTCGAGGGAGAAGCTTGGACTCCTCCTATCGATGATTCTTGCACACCTACAAACATCCTTCTTCCCGACATGGCTTTCTCAATATTGAGATCAACGAGTACTTCCTTCATAGATTCTTCAAGTGTGCTAAGATCCTCAAACATACGCGCTCGCTGTTAATAATATTGGGTTCATGAAGTAATGTAGACATGGAAATTACCCAACGGTATGATTAAGACTCTTTATTGCTTTTCTTCCCGTTCGGGGCAGAATTCGAACGAATATATCAGTCCCAACAACTATATTTCTTCGTCATGGAAAAGTACTCTATGTCGTTGTTCTGATATCTCGACGAAGCTCCAATTCTATAATTTTTCTTTTTGCGAGGTCTCTTCTAGAACCTCCTGTAACCTTTCAGTATTATCCTTTTTCTTTCTTAACTTTCTATCCTTCTTTCTAGTGAGCTTCATCTCAGTAATTCTTTTATCATTCTAAGTCTTTTCTTCTTTGGTCTCAATTACTTCGCACTGCTGATATTTTTTCCTAGGGTTCCTGTGTAATACTTCTTCCTTGTCTGGGATACATAATTCAATATTTTGGGGATCCTCTAGTGTTCTCTTAGCCTCGACATATGATTTGCTAGTATTAACTATCTACGATCTTCTCTTTTGTTCCTCAATCAAGTGCACGATCCTTCTGTTCATAAAGTCTTTTAACTCTTTCTTCTTCTGTTTCAAAACTTGTTCTTCCTCCTTTCATCTAGACTGATCTCTATAAATCCAAGGTTTTCCTATTAGCATGGTAAATGGGGCTCTGTTGTCAAAAAATTTAATAATCTCAAAGTCCTCTTCTGTCAAAGTTCCATTGACAATCATAGGTATCCGGGCGAGCCTTCCACATAGGTTTACTAGCTTTTCTCTGAATAAAATTATTACTCCTAGGGAAGGGATCATAGAAGGCCTTACTATATCTTCCCAGGTTCTTTCTGGCATAATATTCATATGTGTTTCTTCATCCAGGACACAGTCAATGTCGAATTCCCCTATTCTTGCTTTGATGCATTCCTTCTCCTTGAAGATATCTGATAAGATGACATGACGGTGGTCATTCAGGGTCTCTTTCACTTGTATCAATACCTTCTCTGATTCTTGTTGGGGTTCTACCTTTTCTAGATCTACCTTAGGGTTTCCTTGATTCAGATTCATTCCTTCAAGCTTAGCTATCATTCTAGGGTAATCCAACACTTCATGGTCCATGTATTTGAAACAAAGAAAACTAGGTCTTCTGTCAGGGCATTCCTTAGCAAGATGTCCTGGTTTTCGACAACTATAATAGAGGGTTAATCCTCACTTTCTGTTAAATGATCCCCAACCTTTTCTGTACTGCGCACTAGGATCATGGTAGCGAACCTGCAACAAATTCTTTCTAGGATCCTGTATCCATTTATTAGTCCAAACATTATTTATGTGCATAGGTATAACATATCTTTAATTATTCTTATCAGATCTATTCATATCAAACCTTATTTCGTCTATTAATACCCTAGCTTTCAAACTAGGACAAAACCTATCAGATATACCTAGATCCATACTCTAGAAAAAAAATAGGACAAAACCTTTCCTTGATTCAGATTCATTCCTTCAATCTTAGTGATCATTCTAGGGTAATCCAACACTTCATGGTCCATGTCTTTGCAACAAAGAAAACTAGGTCTTCTGTCAAGGCATTCCTTAGCAAGATGTGTTGGTTTTCTGCAACTATAACAGAGGGTTAATCCTCACTTTCTATTAAATTATCCCTAGCCTTTTCTATACTGTGCACTAGGATCATGATAGTGAACCTACAACAAATTCTTTCTAGGATCCTGCATCCATTTATTAGTCCAAACATTATTTCTATGCATAGGTAGAACATATCTTTAATTATTCTTATCAGATCTATTCATATCAAACCTTATTTCGTCTATTAATACCCTAGCTTTCAAACTAGGACAAAACCTATCAGATATACCTAGATCCATACTGTAGAAAAAAAAATTCCACCTTTTCTTACTTTTACAGAGCACAAACCTTTCAAATCTAAGAAATTTTAACTATTCTTACCTTTAACAGAGCACAAAGATTACAGATCTTACCTCTTTCAATCAGAACTTATCACTTTTATCTTTCTTGGAGCACAAACCTTTCAGATCCTTCTTCTTTTCTACATATTTGACCTCCTTTCTTTCAGATCTAGCCTTCTCTCTTCAGATTAGACTTATTTCTCTCAGATATAGCCTTCTTTATTTAGTACAAATATTTACAGATCAAGTATAACACTGCGCACTAGGGAACATATCTACGCACAAAGCTTTCACAGTTTCAAGATGAATCTTTTCATAGAGATTCCTCTTTCTCAGTTCCTAGCAATCACAGTTTCACGTCCCGACAACGAAACCATTTTTTTGCATAGGGGTAGACCTAGGGTTCAAAACTCAAAATCTCACCAACAAAGCCCTAACTACCAACCCTTTCGGAAAAACTTGTGAAGTAGTTGAAGTCTCACCTGAGGTAGAGGCAGTGGTGGTTGTAGGACTCAAGTGTATGCAACCTTAGCTGGGACACAGATTTGTGATTATAACTCTTAATATATCACTTAGCACTGTTGGTTCTTTATTATACAATCAATAACCACTTCACTGGTATAATAGAGATTTGCAACATTCACTATGAACTAGAATATTCAAGCACTCAGCACCAACATGTTACTCAGATCTAATAGATCAAGCACTTAGAGTATACAAAAGGATCATATCTAACATTCTATGCACCAGAAGCATTGAGCATAAGCATACATATCAGATCTATCTACTCATATCAAAGCACTTAGAAAATAATCACATCAGAACAAGGCATAAATAAGACAACATGATGCAGGAGCATCACTCCAACTCAACACAAACGCCAACCAACCAGTACATTCAATGCTCATTCATGAAAGGGAGAGGCACAACCCTCTCGTTTTTCAAAATTTGAATTTGAATTTAATGTTGTAAGGCTGATAGAGACCAGATCATGCCTTTGTATAGGTAGTGGTTGAGGTTTCCTTTAATGGTTACTTACATCTAAGTCCAGTTCAGTCAGGTCTACGACTTCCTTTTGTGTAATGTAGCCGTAGGAGTAGGAGCCACTCTGAGTAGAAATAACATAGAGGCGATGGAGAAGGATAAGCTCAAGAGAGCCCTCTTTTGTAATGAGTCTCTCAAGGAGTAGAGTGGAGAGGGAGAATAGGAGAATTATCAGAGAGAGAGATCTCGAGGGAGAGAACTGAGACTATGTAGCAATCTAGTTTTTGTAAGAACACATTTTGCATAGACATTTAGAGATTAATACAAAGAGCAGTTTTTCCTGCCCATGAATTATCTGTGTATGTTTATGCATTTGAATTTTACCTGTATACTGTAGATACAGGTTATAGATAGATTTTAATATCTGTTTATGATTTTTTCGGTCTCTGTCCAGGTTCTTTAGGCCATGCAAGGAGTGCACAATAAAACATTGGAAGTTTTGTAGCTAGTGCAAGGAGTGCACAACAGAACATTGGAAGTTCTGTAGCTAGTGCAAGGAGTGCACATCTGAGCTCTGTGGAGTCAGAAAGAATGTGCAAGGAGTGCACACCAAAAATATTCACAGACTCAAGGAGGAGCCTCAAGGTTTTTGAACACCTTGGAGGACGATCTATGCAGGGGAGGGAATAGAGAGAAGAGATAGAACTACTGAAGGTTCTATCGAAGCTCTGCTAGGAGGGCATTGAGCAAGTGCATAGAGTGCACAGAAGAACTCCATTATAAGTTGATAGGAAGTAGAAGTGTCGAGGAGGAAGACACTCAGAGAGTCGTTAAATACTCTGTCGATTAAGTAAGAAGTGATTGAACAAGAGGCTTCCAAGAGGGCATCAATCTCCATTTGAAGGAGAAGTCAAGGGCCGAATCCATTATAGGTTTGAGTAGGAAAATCTCAGGACGAATAGCATAGTTGTGTGCAGGGACCTTGCAAGGAGTGAAGAACAAAGGTTCCATCCTTTGAAGCATTCAAAATATTCTAAGGCTCGGAGAGAGCACGTGCTCAAGAAGGAGAAACAATAGTGTTGGATCGATACTGAGAGGAGAAGATCTAGACCGTCAGAATTCTAAATCTAGGCATAGTAGGAGGAGAACATGCAAGGAGGATAGATACGAACCGTCAGATCTAGTACCAAGGACTGATAGTTGTCAAATCCAGGAGAAGGTACGAGGGGTTTAATCCCTGGGAATCTGCACAAAAGGGTAGAATGGATGACATAAACTTCGAGGGAGAAGTGTCGAGTTGTCATGAGCCATCGGACCCAGAAAAGGTGCATGAGGTTTAAACCTTGTAACATCAAAAGGAAGAGGAATCGTCAAGTCCTGAAAGCATTAGGACTATCCATTTTGGAGGATAGGTGGCAAATATCTGGACCATTTCACGAATTCAGGGTTTGTGAGTTTAGAGGACAGACCAAATTCTTGGTTTCACGAAGTCCTGAGTTGTGAGGAGCAGGGAAGGAGATCCAGACCATTGGATCCAATCCATGGGAGAATCGTTGGATCAGAATCTCCATGTGGTATCGCATATAGGGGGTTTGGGGGTTGAAAGAGTTTCTTTTTGACTGCATAAGTCATGAAGTGTCGAGCGTCGAGGGATTATGCAAACACGTGGCACATATGTTAGGTGGGGACTGCGTGGTTGATAGGTGGCATAACAATAAATGCCCAGAGAAAGGTGGAAGTGGGTGACAGGTGGTGGAGACACATCACCTTGGAAGGAGCCAAACCACCACTAACCTTTTGCGTTTTGGGGTATCAGAAAGGAGGAGCATGAGGGTTCAACACTCCAACTCGCGAAGTCACGAGTTGTGAGTAGTGCTAAAAGAGTCAACCCATCGCTGACTTATCATGCTTTGGGATTTCGCAAAGGAGGAATATGAGGGTTCAACACTCCAACTCACAAAGTCGCGAGTTGCAAATAGTGTTAAAGGAGTCAACTCATCACTGACTTATCGTGCTTCAGGATTTCTCAAAGGAGGATCATGAGGGCTCGACACTCCAACTCGCGAAGTCGCAAGTTGCGAGTAGTGCTAGCACTTAGCCCTAGATGGTGGTTATGTGAGGAAGGCGCTAACAAGGAGGAGCCATACCCGTATCGCATCTCGGGTATCAATGTTTGGAGAAAGAGGAGTCGAGGGTATTCGAATCACAAACTCACAAGATTTTGAGTCATGAAGGGAACTTACACTAAGGCAAGGTTGTGTTCACATGGGGATGTAAGGCTCGCTCCTGGTGTTAAGTTGCGTAGGGCGGGTTTTCATTTAGGACTAGAGGATTCGTTCAAGGGGTTCCAGCAGGAGCCCGAAGAGTCATTTAAGCTTAGAAGAAGATTGATCTAGAGACTGGGAGGTCGCAGAACCCTATTGAGGTAGGGGGTCTACATCAAGTGGTATCAGAGCCTGATTCTCTATCTATATACTACAAGAAAAAGGAGGTAGAAGGAAAAGAAAACAATACTCTAATACGCACAAGTGGTATCAGAGCATATTTTTGTCTGTAGATTTTAGATGAACCAGAAAGAGGAGACCATTACTTTGTTCACAGAAAAAGGAGAGACGGTGGGAGAAATTCTGGTAACATCAAGTGGAATCAGAAGCAGAGATTCATCTATATACAACAGGTGGAATAAGCATGGTGTTAAATATATGTTGTGATTGTTGCAAGGTGTGCAACAAATGATAGACAATCAGGCGAGATGTAGGAGAACATGGAGATACTCTCAGATGTAGAGTGATCCATACGCTTGCCAGGAGGGTAGGTGAAAGATGGAAATGGCTATTGAAGGCCGTGAGCATGGTGGAAGAGGAGACCGCCAATAGATGAGTAAAGAAGATATTGACAAAAAAATCATTGAGATAAGGGCGAGAATGGAAAAACTGACATTAAAGATGCAGCAGGAGGAAAAAGCACACTGGAGGTAGGAATGGCCTCTGAACAGGAAAGCCAAATCTCCTGTTCAAAAGTTGTTGGCCAGGAAACAACAATAAGAGTTGAGGAAGTAGCTGAGGTATGCTGAAAACCTCAGTGATATAGAGTTGGTTTGCATTTGTGAGCCAGAAGTTGGAGAAACCCTCAGTGATGAGGAAGAGAGATCAATTTCAGGTCTCATAAACTGGCAAGAGGGAAAAGATGAATTTTCCAATTGCCAAGTGGGTAATGAAATGAGATCATTGGAGGATATCATAGACTGTCAGGAGGACAACAGTGGAAATTCATATTTCCAGGAGGGACATGGTATGAGATTAGTTGAAGATCTCGTAAAATGATAGGTGGGCAGAGGTGAACTTTCGAGTTGCCAGGTGGGAAATGGGAAGAGATCAGTAGAAGGTCTCGCATACTTCCAAGGGGGAAGTGGTGAAAGTTCATATTTACAAGTGGGCAATGAGATGGGATCACTGGATCTCACAGACTGCCAAGTGGGCAGCAGAAAATCCCCAAATTGCTAGGTGGGCAGGGGAAAAAGAGTGAGACTGTCTGAAATTTTCAGGGACTCAGGAATGAGTTCAGGTCAGCAAGGAGTGCTGATAAGTGAAGACTCATGTGTTTTTGTAGAACATGTGAATGAAGATGATGACAATTTAAAAACTTGCACCATCCAGAAGGAGGATCAGAAGAACATTCTGGTGATTGGGGGAATTCGGGTATTCCTGCCACATAGCCTAGTTGAGACCAACGAAGGTTTTGCATATGAAAAAATTGCAAGAGGATATCTAGCAAAGACTATCAAAGAAGAGGAAGAAATGGAGTAGACACTGATTTTTTCCTTTGCAGGAGAAGAAGAGCATTCAACCGAAATGCTCAAAATTTTCAGTCGGGAAGCTGAATAGGAAATGACTGTAGCACTGAAGCTTGCAGTAGAAGAGAAAGCAGACAACATGGATTTTGTTGATTTGTGTGAAGAATTGGAAGCCCTGGAGAGAAGGGTGATGGTGAAAATATTTCACATCCAATAGGCTAAGTTGGAAGTAGGTAGTGGAGGATACCATCCTGGGGAGAAGATGGAAGAAGCTGTAAGTATGCCAGTAGGAGAAATGGCAGCAACAAAATTGCCACAAGAAGAAGTTGAGCAGTAGTTCAGTGAGGAGATTGTAGAGTTGGATTCTGTAGTAGAGTGGCCATTTAGTTCCATAAAGAGAGATAAAGACAACAGGGGAGATCGAGAAAATATGCCCATTGAGGAGACAAAAATGCAGCAGAGAAGATTGCATAAGGAGAGCCAACCACTAGAGAAGTTGCACAGGGTGATTGAGAAGATCAAGAGGCTGATGTTGAGGTCAGCACAAGAAGCAGTGAGCACGAGGAAGTTCAACAACAAGGATCCTGAAAGAGCAGCAGGGAAGAAGAAGCAACAACAACAACAACAACATAGCTGGAGAGGAGCTGGAGGACAACTCTAAGGGAAAGTTTGGGATCCAAGTGGATTTTGACACTAGAGAAGAGGAGCTCATGAGAAAGAGCTCATGATTTTTCCAGCTGAGGATTATGATGCAGAAGAATCACTCCAACTCATCACAAACGCCATCCAACTAGCACATCCAAGGCACATTCACGAAAGGGAGAGGTGCAACCCTCTCATTTTTCAAAATTTGAATTTGAATTTAATGTTGTAAGGCTGATAGAGACCAGATCATGCCTTTGTATAGGTAGTGGTTGAGGTTTCCTTTAATGGTTACCTGCAACTAAGTCAGGGTCAGTCAAATCTGCGACTTCCTTTTGTGTAATGTAGTTGTAGGAGTAGGAGCCGCTCTGAGATAGCGATAGCACAAAGGCGGTGGAGGAGGATACGCTCAAGAGAGACCTCTTTTGTAATGATTCTCTTGAGGAGTATAGTGGAGAGGGAGAATAGGATAATTCTCAGACAGAGAGATCTTGAGGGAGAGAACTGAGACTCTGTAGCAGTCTAGTTTTTGTAAAAGCACATTTTTCATAGACATTTAGAGATTAATACAAAGAACGTTTTTTCCTTCCCATGAATTGTGTGTGTATGTTTATGCATTTGAATGCCACATGTATACTATAGATACAGGTTATAGATATATTTTAATATATTTTTATGAGTTTGTTGGTGTCTGTCTGGGTTCTTTAGGCCATGCAAGGAGTGCACAATAGAACATTGGAAGTTTTGTAGCTAGCGCAAGGAGTGCGCATCTGAGCTCTGTGGAGTCAGAAAGAATGTGCAAGGAGTGCACACCAAAAAGATTCACAGACTCAAGGAGGAGCCTCAAGGTTGTTGAACACCTTGGAGGACGAGCTGTGCAAGGGAGGGCATAGAGAGAAGAGACAAAACTATTGAAGGTTCTATGGAAGCTCTGCCAGGAGGGCATTGAGCAAGTACATATAGTGCACAGAAGAACTCCATTCTGAGTTCAGAGGAAGTAGAAGTGTCAAGGAGGAAGACACTCACAGAGTCATTAAATACTCTGTCGGTTAAGTAAGAAGTTCTTGAACGGGAGGCTTCTAAGAGGGCATCAATATCCATTTGAAGGAGAAGGCAAGGGTTGAATCCCTTAGAGGTTCGAGAAGGAAAATCTCAGGATGGATAACATAGTTGTGTGCAGGGACCTAGCAAGGAGTGAAGAACAAAGGTTTCAACCTTTGAAGCATTTGAAATCTTCCAAGTCTTGGAGAGAGCACGTGCTTAAGAAGGATCAACAATAGCGTTGGATTGGTACTGAGAGGAGAAGATCCGGACCATCAAAATTCTACATCCAGGCACAACAGAAGGAGAATGTGCAAGGAGCATAGATCTGAACTGTTAGATCTAGCACCAAGGACCGATAGCCGTCAGATCCGGGAGAAGGTGTGAGGGGTTTAATCACTGGGAAGCCACACAGAAGGGTAGAACGGATGACATAAAGTTCGAGGGAGAAGTGTCGAGTTGTTGTGAGTTGTCAGACCCAGAAAAGGTGCACGCAGTTTAAACCTCATAACATCATAAGGAAGAGGACTCGTCAAGTATCGAAAGCATTAAGACCATCCATTTTGGAGGACAGGTGGTAGAGGTCTAGACCATTTCGTGAATTCAAGGTTCGTGAGTTTGGAGGGAAGACAAAATTATTGGTTTCGCAATGTCCTGAGTTGCGAGGAGTAGGGAAGGAGATCCAGACCATTGGATCCAAGCCACCGGAGAACCATTGGATCATAACCTCTGTGTGGTATCACGTATCAGGGGTTTGGGGGTTGAAATAGTTTCTTTTTTACTGCAGAAGTCATGAAGTGTTGAGCACTAAGGGCTCGTGCGAAGATGTGGCACATATGTTAGGTGGGGACCGCGTGGTTGACAGGTGGCATAACAACAAATGCCTAGAGAAAGGTGGAAGCAATTTATAGGTGGTGGACACATGTCACCTTGGAAGGAGCCAACCCATCACTGACCTTTCGCATTTTGGGGTATCACAAAGGAGGAGTACGAGGGTTCAACACTCCAACTCGCGAAGTCGCGAGTTACGAGTAGTTCTAAAAGAGTCAACCCATCGCTGACTTATCATGCTTCAGGATTTTGCAAAGGAGGAACAGGAGGGTTCAACACTCCAACTCGTGAAGTCGCGAGTTGTGAGTAGTGCTAAAGGAGTCAACCCATCACTGACTTACCATTCTTCAGGATTTCATAAAGGAGGAGCACGAGGGCTCGACACTCCAACTTGTGAAGTCACAAGTTGCGAGTAGTGCTATCACTTAGCCCTAGCTAGTGGTTATGTGCGGAAGGCGCTAACAAGAAGGAGCCATACCCGTATCACATCTCGGGTATCGACATTTGGAGAAAGAGGAGTTGAGGGTCTTCAAATCACAAACTCGTGAGATCGTGAGTCACAAAGGGTGCTTACACTAAGTCAAGTTTGTGGTCTCATGGGGATGTAAGGCTTGCGCCTGGTGTTAAGTTGTGTAGGGTGGGTTTTCATGAAGGACCTATGGATTCAATCAAGGGGTTCCAACAGGAGCTCGAAGAGCCATTTCGGCTTAGAAAAAGATCGATCCAGAGATCGGGAGGTTGCAGAACCCTGTTGAGGTAGGGAGTCTACATCACAACACCGTATTTTCGTGGTTCACCCCCACCGTGGGGCTACGTCCACCAACTCTTATTTATTATCATTGGCCAATCAGTTACAAGAATAGAGCCTTAGAAACCCTTACTCCACATAGGACAAAAGATCTGTGTAGCTCACTAGATCCTTCTTCCTTTCACTACAACACAAAGCCTTCTATACAGGGACTTGCGCTAAGCTCTACAAGTCTATACATAATGAATAAAACCTTTGATCACATAGATCCTTTCTTGTCACTTAGCCTATATCACATAGATACAATATTCAACTACTACTACTTTCTTTCCTATCCTTCTATTTATACATACAAAAGCAGCCTAAGCATGAATAAACCCATATGCCAACATCCCTTTTCCATTACATATTCCCAAAACCCAAAAAAGGACCCCAAAGTGGGCCAAGATTCCGCAACCTACACTTTGTTTGGTGCTCCATATTTGATAGGCTGTCAAAGTCCCAAAAATGGTCAAACATGACCAATATTATCCCAAAACTTGGTCAAGGGCCAACACTCTTGAGTCTGCCCCATTTGACCTCTTTAAATCCATTAACCATGACATACAAATTGATAGGTACTGGGCTTACCCTTGCCACAATCTAGAGGTGACTTATGGTGCTAAAAAATTTACAAAATTTCTTTGATATTCTCTTCTTCCTTTAGTTGTGATGTTATTTCATCTTCCAAACACTATTTCTCTTTCAATTGATCCTTGATAGTTTCTTCCATCACTTTGGCTTCTTCCAATTGAGATTTTAGGTTTATAATAAGCTGTTGAGCTTCTTCATAAAAAAATTCAATTGTTCCTTGAGGGACTTGTTTTCCTTTATTTATTTTCTTAGCTCAGTTAAGGCACTGATTAGTTCAACCTCAAGATCCACTATGCCTACTTTAGAATCTTCTTCTTTTGAATCTGTCTGACATGATGATCATCTTTCTTCTCATTATGTCCCTGTATCTTTTTTTGGCTCTGTGATAAGAGGTGATCCCTTAGAATAGAGATTATGTATCTTATCCCAAAGTTATTTGGTTTCTGGGCATTGTCCCACTTTGTATTTTACTGGATCAGATAATCTAACCAAGATGAAATCCATTGCTATTTTGTTATTCCTTTTTAATTCCTTCTTGGATGTAGTCTTCAGTTTCTTTGAAGCGGTGTATCCTGAAATAATTGAGTACCAAACATCACACCCATGTGCCTCTAAAAATACTTTCATTATTGAGCTCCATATTGTTGTACATATTGTCTTTAATATGTTGTCATTCATGTCAATAGTCGATGTCATTGTGATGTGATGATAAGTTGTTATGATGAATTGTCATTGATAAGTTATCATTAATGAATTTTCATTGATGTCAACAATATAACAGTTAGGAAAGAATGAAAATGTCAAAGAGTATGCAAATATTCAAGATTATAAGAAAGGACATTAATCAAAGCTCAGAAGGAAGAGTGCATTGTATAAATGTCATTGGGATCGAAATCCCCACAAGAAAATTCCAAAGGATTCAAGAAAGAATCTTTCTCATTGAGATACTTTTAAGGAGTAGTCATGTAGAAAGACATAACATGAGGTGCAAAGGAATCCACCCTAAATATCCAGAGAAATAACAATCAGAAGAAATATTATTATATCAAGGTGAAGTCATAGTTTTGAAGAATTATATCTGGACCTTCAAATCTAGGAGTTACAAGAGAAGGACCATTGGAGGATTGGTCAATGATTAGATCAAGTTGTGACCGTTGGATATGAAAGCACCAAATAAAGGGCATGGATTAATTGTGGAGTGCAAAGGGAGAATTAAACAACATGTTAATTTAAATCCAACAATTATTCTAGACCGTCGATCGTCACCCACCAAATAGATATACGGTTGGCATCAGTTCCACTACCAACGAGCAATTTCCATTGTAGAGCTCGATGATAGTTTTAAACATCATGCTATTTGGGACCTAGAAATCATCCCTAATCATTGATCTACTCCAGGACCATTCTTGACCATTGGATCAAGTTGAGTGGAAGGATAGGATAAGCAAGGAAAAAGGGTTGAGATCCTGAATACCTGAATTCCCGATAGTCATTGGATTGAGTTAATCTTTTTCGAACTAAAGAAGGACCATCAGATCTGAAGAAGGATCTTTGGTATGTTTCTAAGACGTTAGATAAATATTGATCTAGAGTTAATTATTAGTCGTTGATATGGAATAGAAAAGGGGAACAGTTAGATCAACAGTGGTCAACTTCGACGCTGACCACTTCGGTAGAAAAGGGTTGAGAATAAGTAAGATTACCTGAAGGACGAAGTGCTGAAGTGGACATGAATCATCTGATTTAAGGAAAAATTTGCATAAAATACTGATCGTTGGATTGAGTAATGTGGAAGGACATTGTAAGCCACAAATGTTTTGAAGAGGACATGATTCGTCTGATCTGAGAAATATTTTGGGAGTCATATTGACCGTCCGATCTATAAATTGGAAGGATAGGATAAGAAAAGATGAATTCTAGAGCCCTGAAGTCCTGAAGTAAATGAGGACCATCAGATCTAGACAACACATGATATTTGTTGGATCAAAATAATGGTCAACTTTGGCGCTGACCACTTTGGAGAAAAATGATTCATAACATATGAGTTCACCCAAAGGGAGAAGTTTTGAAGTCACTCTCAACCGTCGATCTGAGATACATTTCGGGAGTAAGGACAACCATTATATCTAGGAGAAGAACATTTTCCACATGAGGAGATCCACGTTAGTGAGGACATGTGGTGCAATCAGATGATGACACGTGTCAAAGTGCAGTTGGAATTTTAGGTATGCATAAGTCATGAATCTAAGTGACAAGTGGTAGACACTTAGTCGGTGCCATGTCAACAAGTGACGCATCAAGTTACATCACTCTAGGATTTTTGTACTTCAGGAGTTTCACCACCAAGAAATACTTGAAGTCTCGAAGTTCTGAAATGAACGAGAACCGTTCATCATGCAAATAGAATCCAATCATCTGATCTACTTCGTCGAAATGAACTCCATAATATTGAAGGAATGTGAAGGATAAATCACCTGAAGTGTTGAAGGTTGAAGTCAACATTAACCGTTGATCTACATTGAGAGATTTCCCAATCGATGATAAAGTATAGTGGAAGGATAGTGTAAGTGGAGGTGTTAACCAACAACAAGCGATCAACACCACTTTATGACTCATTTGGTAAGTAATCACTTTGGAGGAATTTCTACCAAAGAATTCAGGAGCCACGAATAGCTGAAGTTCTGAAGTAAATGAGAACCGTCCATCTCATCGTGACATTAAAACATGACCATTGATCTTGACAAGTGATCAAGCACTTATTTAGCTTAGTGCCTGGTCACCACCTGTGGTCTTATGGAATAAATAAACAAAGGGAAAAAGAAGAGGCAACGCTCAAATAAATAATCCTGTGGTTTTGTGCATATGGTCATATGTAAATGGTTTGAAGGAAGCGCCTCATAAAGATTTAATTTGACAGAGAGTTAACACTAGAATAATAAAAAGAATTGATAAAAGATAAAAATATGATCTGCTTGTGAACTGAGAACATAGCAAAAGAATGAGTATGATATAATGATTCGATCCATGTTTGTGATCAACTCATGAAGACAAAAGAACCGACACACAATCATGATTAAAAGAGAGTTAATTCATGAGAATTATGAATAAAGGATAAAAGGAAAATTGATATTAATTAAAGATTATTATTATCATTTAAATGAAAAGGTACAATGGTTCAAATATCAAAATACACAATGATTCAAATTGACACCAGTTGGAAGACTATAAACAAGAAGGAATGGTGAGAAGATGTGTAGCTGAATTTGTTGAAGTAAATATATTTATATATAATGGATTGAATGAAGGTTCATTCTATCAGGTTGGGGCCGGTTTAAAAGTTGGATCTTGTATGAGGATTGGATTCATCACATCTTAGTTGGATTTGAGATCAACAAGTTGGGACTTGTTATGAGGGTTGGATTCCTCATTTCTCAGTTGGATCTGAGAACTACAAGCTGGGTCTTGTAACAGAGAGTTGGGTCTCTCATAATCGTTTGAAGATGAAATTCAAATACTGATCTTATGTATTCATTCAAGTTAAATAAATAAATAAATTATTTATTATTTTATATATATTCATTGAGAAAATGAAATAAATATTTTTTGTTCAGTTAGTTTGT
>ML787013.1:24650-45837 GCA_009831015.1 Picea engelmannii | reverse complement strand
TACTTCGAGAGTTTCACCACCAGAAAATAGACGAAGTCTTGAAGTTCTGAAATGAACGAGAACTTTTCATCGTGAGAATAAAATCCAATCATTTGACCTACTTCAGCTAAATGAACTCTAGAATATTGAAGTAATGTGAAGGAGAAATCACCCGAAGCGTTGAAGGCCGAAGTCAACGTTAATCGTTGATCTACTTCAGAATATTTCCCAACCGATGATCAAGTATAGTGGAAGGATAATGTAAATGGAGGTGTTAACCGATAGCAAGTGGTCACCACTTCTTTATGACTCATTCGGTAGGTAATCACTTCAGAGGAATTGCTACTGCAAATTTCAGGAGCCATGAATAGCCAAAGTTCTGAAGTAAATGAGAACCGTCCAGCTCATCATGACATTAAAACCTAACCATCATGCTAGACAAGTGATCAAAAACTTCTTTATCTTAGCGCTTGGTCACCACCTGCGGTTGTATGGAATAAATAAACAAAGAAAAAAAGAAGAGGAAACACTCAAATCAATAAGCCTGTGGTTTTGCGCATATGGTCATATGTAAATGGTTTGAAGGAAGCACCTCATAAAGATTTAATTTGACAGAGAGTTAACACTAGAATAATACAGAGAATTGATAAAAGATCAAAATATGATATGTTTGTGAACTGAGAACACAACAAAATCATGAGTACGATATAATGAGTCGATCCATGTCTATGATCAACTCGTGAAGACAAAAGAACTGACACATAGTCATGATTAAAAGAGAGTTAATTCATGACAATTATGAATAAAGGATAAAAGGATAAATGATATTAATTAAAGATTAATATTATCATTTAAATGAAAAGGTACAATGGTTCAAATATCAAAAGACACATTGATTCAAATTGACACCAGTTGGAAGACTATATAAACAAGAAGGAATGGTGAGAAGATGTGTAGTTGAATTTGTTGAAGTATATATATTTATATATAATGGATTGAATGAAGGTTCATTATATCAGGTTGGTTCCTTTTTACAAGCTAGGTCTTGTATGAGGATTGGATTCCTCAGATATCAGTTGGATCTGATATCAACAAGATGGGACTTGTTATGAGGGTTGGATTCCTTATTTCTCGGTTGGATCTGAGAACTACATGTTGGGTCTTGTAAAAGAGAATTGGGTCTCTCATGATTGTTTGAACATGAAATTCAAATATTGATCTTATGTATTCATTCAAGTTAAATAAATAAATAACATATTTATTCTTTTCTATATATCGATTGAGAAAATGAAATAAATATTTGTTGTTTAGTTAGTTTGTGAAAAGTGGAAAATTGTCCAAAGTTTTTTGACACTGATTCACCTCCCCTCTTAATGTCAAGTATCCATTTCAACACATATCTCATAGTTATGACCGTCAAACATTTGCTTTCCACTCTTAATGTACTCCTTTATCTACCTTCCAATGGTTAGACTATTTCTTGAAGGACCCACTCTAATATCAATTGTTGGATTATTCATCAATACTGAGAGGAGGGGGTGAATCAATATTGAACATGTTTTACCACTTTTAATCAAAACATGTAATCATCAAGTTTATAAATCAGTTATCACTTATTATTTCATTCAATATATCATAAACATATAACCATAAATAATGCATAACATCATAACCACCGATACACATTACGCCATATTTTTACGTGGAAACCCAAATGGGAGAAAACCACATAATACTTTATTATATATCAAATATTACATGCATAGTAAGAACCAACTTACAAATTCTCCATCACCAAGTGGAAGGAGGCTCCAACCCCTATTTACACACTCCAACCTGAAGGAAGCTACAACTCCTTAGATTATCCAACTCCAACTGGAAGGAGGCTCCAACTCCTTGTTTACAGGCTCCAACCTGAAGGAAGCTACAACTCCCTGAATTCTCTAGCTCCAACCCTTGTTTATAGGCTCCAACCTGAAGGAATCTACAACTCCCTGAATTCTCTAGCTCCAACTTGAACGAGGCTATGACCCCTTGATTTATGGGATCCAACTTGAAGGAAACTACAACTCCCTATATTCTTTGGTTCCAACCTGAAGGAGGCTACAACTCCCTTTCCTTTCCCCTTCCTTACACCACAGAATATAAATGTACACTCAACCTATCACTGAAATTGTCATCGATAATCAACTTGTCAATGATAATCAACCTGTCACTAATAATAAACTTGTCACAATCATCATCATCCAATATGTCACTGTCCCTATCACTGGTACTAATATCTTAAACTAGATCCAACTCATCACTGTCCTTGTTGCTGATACTGGTACCTCATCATCAACATCATCATCAAAACATGTCACTACTACTTCCATTAATATTGATATCATCCATGTAACAAGAATGTTCCATATCCATAAACCATGTTCCAATATATACGTCCAACCAAATACCTCAAGCATGGGCCAAGCATCAATGAAATTCCTCAAACAATATGCCAATACATGCCTTAAGAATGTGCCAAATAACCAAGATACAAACCTAAAAAAAAATAGAGAACCATACCTTTAAACATGTGATAAACTTGATGCATACCATCACAAACCCTCATACCTTTTTCATCGTCAACAACAATATAATAACATCTTCGTCAAACTTTACCTTAGTCTGGAGGGACTAGTTTTTGGGTTAGTCACAAACCCCAACTTTAAACAAGAATAACTTTGTACCTATAATGAAAAAACAATTGAAACTTGTACCCAATATTATTCAATATCTTCTATAAAATTCCTCCAAGTTTCACTCCTTGAATCTTCCTTGAAAGGAGTTATAGAAAAAATGGCAGACCTTGTTGAAGTTTTTCCTATTCTAGAGAGTGAACTTGTAGAGAATGTCACACATGGAATATTTGATATCTGGTTTGGAAAATAATATAAAAATACTACAAACTATACACTTTCCAATTAAATTGGTCTCATATAATTTGGATCTTCTATGAAGAAGTTATGAGTGTTGTTCTCAGAACACCTGTTTGAGACTAGTTTAGGACTAGTAAAAAACTATAACTTCCACAGAGTGTATTGCCAAAAATAACACGAACCAGAAGATGAACATGTTACCACAGGTAACTTGATATTTCTTCTCAAAAAAATCCAAGTTTCACTATCTGAATACTTCTAGAAAACATGTTATATAAAAAAATGGTAAGATGACCTTTAAATAACATACCTTAAAACTGTTCATCATAAGATTTCATCCTCCCTTGGAATTTCTCTCTTATTCACTTCATCTTCCCTATGAAATTCACCTTATATCTCCTTGGTTACCTTAGATAAAATTCACTTGAGTTTATGTCACAAATGAACTCCTAGGTGCCTTATTTATACTAGATCAGGCACCCTCTTTTTAGGCCCGACTTGACCCAAATAAAATTCAATTTAATTTTTAATGATTATTCCATTGGGGATGACTTTACCAAAAATATCCTTAATACTTATTTTAATATCCGTTGCAACACTTTTCTCTAATTAATGTTGGGACGACTTGTAACTTATTTTTGCAACTGTTTGGGGGCTTCTTAACCATTACTTCTTGGGTTTAACTTCAAGAGAGCATAACTTCTCAATTGTGAGGAACAACATGGTGTACCACCTACTGTTGGAAATGTGATGATGAGGAATATCCATATGTGATGGTTTTTCATGCATGTGTCATGTTATTCATCCTCTTTTTCCTCAAATAGCTTTGGGATTCATGAACACACCTCTAGGGCTTCTCAACCACTTAACTACTTAGCCATCTTTCCAGGGATTCTTGTAGATTTCTTCAAAGTGTCTTCCCATGAGGGCCATGCTTAAAGATATTCCATAAGGGGACCACTTTGGGTACTAATTCAAATACACCCATTACTTGGAATTCTTCTAGAGTTGACATCTAGGTTTGACATCAATGACAACTAACTTTCCAACATGCCCAACTTAATCCCAATCAATAATATATAAACTCATGAATGGATGGAAAATACTTATAATTATAATTTTGACTAATAAAATATATTCCATTGTTGATATGTTTGTGTGTTAATTTTCATGATGATTAACATAACTAATTGGGAATTGAAAGCTCAATTCTCAGAAATTGTGTCACTAGAATATATATAGTGTATTACCAATTGATAAATAAATATTGGGATTTGATCAAAAAATTGGAGTGTTGAAATTACCTATCATTCTTTTAATTTGGATAGTATGAATTTCCTTTATGTTTCTTGAATTAAAATAAATAATTTTCATTTAACTATCATTGCCAATATCACCTTCCTATGCCTATTCCACATTACATTCATTATCCCCTCATATACCTCCATAGGTACCCCATATTATCCTCCCTAGGTACATTCCATTCCATCCCCCTTCACATGTTTTGTCCCAAAAACATGGAAATAAGCCATATAATATGACTTGCTAAGAAATTAACCAACTAGTACCATGCATAATCATATATCCAACTTAGTGAAATGTGGACATGGGGTCCAACTTTGGCCTTTCCTCCTCAATCTTGATTTTAATCACTCCTTGGGTTCCATTTCTTCATTGTGATACTTTGATATATCCATGCATTTGTTTTATTCCTCCATGTGCCTCTATACTAGGTTTCTTTATGGTTCCATGTTGATCGATAGTAATTCACTGATTCTCATTCCCTTGCCATGATGATTGTTGTTTCTCTAGGTGGTGATACATCAACTGTAGCTATCAATTCTTATTTTTTTGACTCTTCAACATCTGGTTCCTTTGATTCATTTAGAATCTTTGATTCTTCTTTCTGTTTATTCTCTTTCTCGATATTTTGTTCAAGTACTTATGTGGGATATTATTATTATTCAACGTTGGACTCTTCATTTAATGTGTCATTAGGTACTACAATTAGTCGGTTTTTGGACATTCTGGAGAAATTGAAGCCATCTATTTTTCATTTTGAGCATTTTAAAGCACAGATTTTTACATTTTGAGCATATAATGAAAATGATCCATTGGAAGCTAGACTAGGAGATGTAGCCTAAGAGAGGGGTGAACTCCTTTATCATTTTGTTGTGTTATGTTCTTACTTTTGATGGTTGTTTATGTTTTTTTATGCTTCTCATGTTAAGTAAAAAAACTCATTAATTTTATGTGTTTGCAAATTGATCTAATTGACTAAGTCACATAACTTGTTCACTTGCAAATTTTTACACACAAACCTTTTTTCATTTTTAGATCAAGTTGGTATTAGAGAAAAGGTTTTTGAAGGTTTTATTGTCTGCAAGTGTTTTTTTTTCGATGCTTACAAGGTTGAACCTCACAAGAGGAGAAGTTAAAATTGTAGAGCCAAGTTCTCAACATTCAAGAAGGAGAACTACACATTCACCTCAAGCTTCAAGGAGGAATTAACCAAGCATGGCTCATGAGGAGAGTCATGAAATCCCTACTTCAGAAATGAAACTTTCAGACTTTTTTTATGATATGACATAAATGGTGAAAGTTTTATTTCAAGAAAGGAATGCAAGGTTTCAAGGTCAAATCTCAAATCCTCCAAGAGGTATTGAAGATAGTGGTGATAAAACTCTAAAATGAAATGGATGGAATGATGATACTCCACCTCCTTCACCTCCATATTCCACTTCTTCTACCATTTCACAACCACCTCCAAATTATCCAAAAGAACATGGTAAAATTCCTCCACAAACTCCTTTATTAAGCATGCTATTAAGTTTGAATTTCCTATGTATAATGGAGAGGTAAATGTTGAGAATTTGGATAACTAGATTTTTCAGATTGAAGTGTATTGTAGGATACAAAGAATCAAAGATTATGAAACTAAGATTCAACTTTCTTCTCTTAGATTGGAAAGTGCATCACTCATTTGGTGGGAAGACAAAACTCAAGAGGACATGAAAAAACATGGTAAAGTTTTATCCTCTTGGATTGATTTTATTGTTGCACTTAAAAGGTAATTTTATCCATTAGAATACATGTAGAAAGCTATCATGGATTGGAAAATTTTTAGACAAGCTAAAGAGAAAAGTGTGCAAAGATACACTCAATAATTTAGAATAAGATATTTGAATTTGGGTATAGATTTATCTTCTCAAGAAACTTTACTCAAATAAATTGGAGAATTCCATAGTTATTTGAGACACACAATTCCCATTTTTAACCCTACAAATCTAGATTAATTTTGTGTACAAGAAACTCATTTGGAAGAAAGAGGGAGGAATGAAACTCAAGAGGGCAGAAAGAATCCACTTTATAATGGAGACAAAGGAAAGAGGAAATTAAAAGGAAATGGAAAAAATAATTCTTTAGTTAGGAAAGAGGGAGAAAAAATCGCATGTAAAAACTATTCAAAATATAGCCATGATGAAGACGATTGTTGGAAACTTCATCTTGAAAAGATACCCAAAAAGTAAACAACAAAACTAAACCAAAGACTGTTGCAACTACACAACATGATTTAGGATATTATTTGGGAGATGAAACAAAAATCACAACCATGGGTTTTCAAGGTAAGGACTCTATTGCAAGTACTAGTTCTTCAAGTAGTAGCCCCAATGAAACTCAACATGAAAAAGTAAGAATAAATCTTTTGCACCTAAGGGTTATTTAAAAGCATACCGGGATAGCTAATATTTTTTTATACTGGATCTCAAGCAAACCTCATATATGAAGACACTGTCAAGAAATTACATTTGGAAACCACTCCTTAGCCTAAACCGTATCCTCTAGGTTGGATATGTGGCAATGTCAAATTGCATGTGACAAGAAGATGTAAAATTAGATTTTGTATCACTGCAAACTTTATAGATGAGGTATAGCTTGATGTTATTCCATTGGATATTTGTGGTATTGTGTTGGGAAGCCCATATTTATATGATAGGGGATCCGTCTTTCATCGTCATGAGAACAAATATCATTTGTTTAAAAATGGAGTTGAGTACATTGTTAGAGAACATATAAAGAAGATGATTTTTTCACTTGTAAATGTTGGACAAATGAAGAGATTAGTAAATGCTAGTAAGAAATTTGTACTCTTGATGATCAAACCCAGACAATGTTGAAAAAGAAGCTTTCCAAGGTTGTGATGAAAAGTTAAAATCTGATTTATATGAGGTTGTTAACCAATATGATGAGATGTTTCAGGAACCCAGAGGATTTCCTCCTAAAATAGGTATCCAACATGAGATTCAATTGCAACAATATTGTCCTCTTCCAAACATTGGTATGTATAGGATGTTAGTCATGGAGAATGTTGAAATTGAAAAACAAATCCAAGATTTTCTTGAAAAAGGGGTTATCATGGAAAATACATCTCCATGTGGGTCACCAATTGTTTTGGTACCAAAGAAAGATGGTACATGGTGCATGTGTGTAGATTTCATAGCCTTGAACAATATTACAATAAAGAATCATTATCCTCTTCCTAGAATTGATGATTTCCTTGATCAATTGAAAGATGCTAAGTGTTTTACTAAGTTGGATTTGAGAAGTGGATATCATCAGAATAGGATTGTTGAAGGAGACACATGGAAGACATATTTCAAAACAAGGCAAGGTTTTTTTTAATGGATGGTTATGCCATTTGGGCTTTGTAATGCTCCTACTACATTCATGAGAGTTATGAATGATGTCTTAAGGAATTTTCTTGATGATTTTGTAATTGTCTACTTGGATGACATTTTGATATTTAGAAAATCTCGTGAAGAGCATGTTAGGAATGTAAAAAACGTTTTATGTTTATTGAAGAAAGAAAATTTGTTTTTGAAGATGTCTAAATGTGAGTGTGGAAAGACCTCACTTGTTTACTTGGGACATATTGTTGGAGGAGGAGAACTAAAAATAGATCCTTCCAAGGTTAAAGTCATTTGGATTGGCCCAATCCCAATAATGTGACAGAGGCAAGAAGCTTTTTGGGAGTAGCCCAATATTGGAGAAAGTTTATTGCTAAATTCTCTTCAATTGTAGCTCCATTATATGCAGTGACAAGCATCAAGCAAGTTTTCCAATGGGGAGGAAAGAAGAAAAAATATTTTGATGCATTGAAGGAGAAGATTAGTTCAGCTCCATTTCTTGCACTTGTTTATTTGAGACAACAATTTGAGATACAACCAGATGCAAGTAACTATGCAATGGGAGTAGTCGTGTTGCAACATGGTAATCCCATTTGTTTTCAATCTAAAAATTTTAATGGTGTTGTGATTAGTTATCCTACATATGATAAGGAGTTGTATGCATTGGTGAAAAGTGTGAAAAAATGGAAACATTATTTGTTGGGAAAATAAATTATCATTCACACAGATCATCAACCATTGCAATACTTACAATCACAAAAAAATCTACAACAAGCAAGGCACTTCAGATGGATGGGTTTCCTACAACAATTCCACTTGGTTATAAAGTATGAGAAAGGAATTTATAACAAAGTTGTTGATATGATTTCTAGGCCTATTGTTAGTGCTTCAGTTATTCTTAAGCATAATTCTACCATGCATGAGAGCTATGTTGAACAATATGTTTTAGATGATGATTTTAAAGAGGTTTATGCAACTTTGTGTCATTATAACCAAGTTCAAGAATTGGATTACCATGTGCATGATAATATTTTCTATCATCTTGGCAAGCTATGTATTCCATAGGGTGAAAGATTCAACATCATAAGGGAATCACATTCTTCTCTTATTGTTGGCCACTTTGGTGTAGGGAGGATGGTGGCTAATTTACAAAGCTATTGCTATTGGACCAAAATGGATGAAAGTGTTTCAAGATATGTAAGAGGATTTTCTTTATGTGAGACAAGTAAGCCTAGCAACATAAAGTTATGATTGTATACTCCACTTATGTTTCCTTCTCGTCCTTGGGAAAGAATTTCCATGGAATTTGTAGGAGGATTACCTATGTATAAAAAAATCACGATTATCTTTATGTTTTGGTTGACCATTTCATCAAAATGTGTATTTTGATACCTTGTAAGAAGCAGGTTACAACTGAACCAATGACACAAATGTTCTTTCAACATGTTTGGGTACATTTTGGGTTTCCCAAATCCATTATTTCTAATTGATATTCTTGATTTATTGGGAACTTTTGGTCAAGATTATGGGAACTCATGGACACCAAGATGAAAAAGAGCACAACATTTCATCCACAAATTGATGGTCAAACATAAGTGGTGAATAGAACAATAGTAAATAATTTTCATGGTTATTGCAACAAAAATCCTAAGCTTTGGGATGACCACCTACACTACATTCAACATGCTTATAACTGGGTTAAGCATTCATCGAATCAAACATCTCCATTTGAGGCATGTTTTGGTTATTTACCAAAATCTCCTTCAGATTTTATCTTTGGGAAGGATATTACTATTGATGTTACTTATGACATTGATAGAGAAAAGAAATTCATTGAACAAATTCAGTTGGTGCATCAAATGGTACAAGAACAGTTGGAAAAGAGCCAAGCCAAGTACAAGACAAGATATGAAAAGAATCGTGTTGATCACAGTTTCCAAGTTGGAGATGAATTTTAGCTTTACATTATCAAGGAGAGGCTTAAAGGAGAAGGTAAAAAACTGAAACCAATTATATATGGACCTTTCAAGATTCTTGAAAAGATTGGTAATAATTCCTTTCATTTGGATTTGCCTCCTTATATCCAAATGTATGCAGTTGTTAATGTTGAGAATTTGATATTGTATGAGCCTCCTTTGATTGATGATCAATGAGAGCATATTCATATTTCTTCCATAGATGACTTCTCACCAGAATATCTCTCAGAATTTGATGAGGATAAAATCCTTGACAAAAAGATAAGAACTTTAAAATGAGAGAATGTGGAATACCTTCATGTTGGTATTAAAGGAACAAATACAAGAAAATATATATGAATTGAGGTTGGAAAGGTGAGGGAACTATACCCTCATCTTCATATTGAATGAAATTAGTCCTTTGTAGGTCCAAAAGCTTCCCAATGGGGAGGACTGATCCAGGGGATCAAAAAATGCTCAAAAATCAAAGTGCTCAAAATTTCTCAAAACAAAATTCATTGCGTAGATCTCGTCCTCATGATCCCAACACAACTTGAACGAGATCAAACAGAGTTCATATGTCTAAGATATCATGTTCTGTCCACTTTTCCAAACAAGATAAAAAAATGATGACTGGGTAGTTTGTACAGTCCATGTGTCAGTTGATCGTATGAAAGTACGACTAACGTCGCATGTGTTGAAGTGGAAAGGTGATTTCAAAGCATGATTGGCAGGGATGTGGACCAACCAGTGGTCAACATGTGTCAGGTATGGGGTGAATGGAAAGGTGCCACATGGCCCAGTCAGGTGCTGCCACACAGAATCCCATCGTTGGTTTGTTGGTGTAAAATTTTATAGAGTCCGCGGGAGTCAAAACTAGGACATCTGTGTATGGTAGAGACTTGGAAAAGTTTAGGCTACCAGCCCTCCCACATTTGTTTCTTAATCATATTGTTTAAAATAAATATTTGAAATTGTTTTAAAGTTTAATCCGGGTGAAAAAAGATTCGAGGCTTATCCCCAGCCCTCAGACACTACTACGCAACCCTTACCACATGACCATGACATAGATTCTCCAATATATAATATGGTAGGTGCATGGATTTGTAGGTCAACACTTGGCCACATGGGGCCATGCGACCATAACCTCCGTCGGGAAAGGCGCCTATGCTCCCTAATGGTGCAACAATTTGCCCAAATTTATGGAATGGTGCACGTGTTGGGTTTTTGGCATGGGAAAGCATGGATCTAGGTTCAGTTGGATAGAGGTGCATTTTGGTGAGCAGGTACAATAAGCTATTGTGGAAAAACTTCCAGGGTGTGTATTTTTCTCATTTTTGGCCAAACCAGGTGCAACAAGAGACTAGCTGGGGGTTTCTAAACATTCTGGGGCCATTGAAGCCATCCATTTTTCATTCTGAGAATTTTAAAGAACCTTTTTTGACACTTTTATCATGTAATGAAAATGATCCACTGGAAGCTGGACCAAGAGATGTATCCCAAGAGAGGGGTGAAATCCTTTGTCGTTTTGTTTTGTTATGTGATTACTTTTGATGGTTGTTTATGTCTATTTATTCTTCTCATGTTAAGTAAAAAAACTCATTAATTTTACGTGTTTTCAACATGATCCAATTTCCTAATTCACATAACTTTTTCACTTGAAAATTTGTACACACGAACCTTTTTCATTTTCAGATCATGTTACAAGGAATTCTTTAGGTACCCCCTTGGGCCCTTCTTACTTAGTAATATAAATATCCTTCAATGTAATTTTCTTGTACCAAAGCTTCAAAAAATTCTTCGCAAACTAATATTAATTGTATCAACTGAGTCCATCCAAGGATATCCCAAAAGAATATTCACATCATCCATATCTATAGCATGAAAATATAAATGCAACATAGATTTATCTATGGCAATCTTCAAATATTTAAAAACTTTAACATTCTCACCCTCAACCTATGTGATTTCAATATTATTTTTGGTAACTTACAATCCTTTTTTTATAACAAAAATGTGTAGTGATTTTATTATAAAAGGGGTTGTGTAGAGGAAAATATAGTCAGAGTATAAAAAAATTCAAAATGCCTTGAATCCTTCAATATATAGAGGGCTTTACTAGTTCTTAGTGGGAATGTATTTTCAACATTTTTTACAAAAAAAATACAAATTCCCTTCCAAGTGTATATTTTTACCTATGAGAAAAGAAAAAATACAAATTTGCACCGCATAATCATGGTTTCCCAGTGGGATTAAAAATCTCAAATGGAACCGAGCTATAATTCATTCTTGTTCCATGATTTACTTGTTCCTTTTTAGGCTTCCTTCCCCTTGTAAGATGAGGGGATGGGTTTGGTGCATAATTTTTCAAAGCATCAACAAAGGAAAAGGGTTTAGAAGGATCGAAACAAGAATGCACTTTTGGAACTGAATTCCCTTGACCTGGAATTTTTTTTCCACTTTTGAGTTTGAAGCTTCCACTTCTTCCCCCTTTGACTCCTCCTTGGCTTCACCATATTCTTCTTTAGTCTCCTCACTCTTGTCACAATATTTTTTCTTCACTTCCCAAATGTCATTTCCTTCTTCTTTGGTTGAACAATATTCCTTCTTGTCTACTTTTGGGATAATTATTGGCTCCTTTGGATGGAGATAATAAATGTTGGAAGAGTGAGTTCCCAGGTCCTTATCCCACTCTTCAAGGTTTTCTGCATCACCTATATTTTCAAGGGCTCCAAATCGATTATTTTTCAAACTCCCCTGAATTTTTTTTGACTGGTATAGTCCCTTATGCTACAAATTCCTACGTTTTCATATGATCGTTTTAAACTCATATTATTTTATTGGGGGTGGATAAGATTGTTGCAAATTTGGGAAATTTTTGGCAAAGTGCCCATGATCATGGAAAATGTGACACTTGAATGGAATATTCTCATAGTCAAGAGGTTTTCGGAAACTGCAATCATCGATTTTTATTTTCACTACCTCTAGTAGACCCTTCTCTAAATACACTTCCACAAAAACTATTGCACATGACTACTAGTTTCCTTTTGTCTCTTCCTGATCTATGTATCTTCCAAATTTATTCTCGATATCTCTAAAAAACAATTATTCCCAAAAAATTAGGGGAATAAAAGGAAGGCTTACCCACACTATGGTTGTCGATATTTCATCTTCTGGATTGAAGTATAAGTACCATGGGGAGAGAAACATTCCCATAGATCCCATAAACTAAAGATTGGAGAAGAATAATATATCCCTCTCTGATTTGCTAAAAAATGTAAAAATAAAATAACCCATTCCTACACAAAAATAATTATCATACCTTTAACCTTGGGGAACCAATGCTCCAACACCCAATATTCCACATCCTTCAAATTTTTCCAAAGCTTAGTAAACTTTCCAAAAAGAGCACATTCACCATAAAAGACAACGGATATACGAGATTATAGAGATCATAACTCAAGATGCATAATGTCTTCATATCATTTGACAAATCAACTAGAATGAGATGAATTTCTTCTCTGGGGGTTCAAAGACTGAACCAAAGAATGCAATACCTCAATATCATATGAAATTTTGGCACCCATATTTGAAAATCCTATCAACAAAGTTTACAAAACCAGTTGACCATCAAACATACCATATGCAACAACGGCTTGGAAATACCACGCGGTAAATGCGTAATGAAAATTCTGAAGCAAGCTATGGTGAAATGAAACTGGTGTAAGCGGCGGCTAGGAAAAACCCTAGCCACAGGGGGAAATTCCTGCCGACAACATTATTAAGAAAAACTAGGAACTTGCAATCATTTAAACAAGTTAACATTTATGAAATTATGTTTGAAACTAGGTTTAATAGAAACAATGACCTTCTCTTATTGAATACATCCATGATCCCATAATATTAAGTTCTCACATAACAATAAACCCCTACGAATTGTTGAGGGAAACATATGCAATTATCTTACTCAAGCATTTTTGTATCTTGCTTGGCTAATGCAAGATAGTCGGGAATGTTACCCTATGTTTATAGCCTAAAAAAGTGTTTCTCAATCCACAAGTATTAATTACAAGGGGTTAGGATTATTTTTAAACAAAAGATTGTTACAAAAAAATATAACATTTTTATACCATTTTCTGAATAATACAAATGCAAAAGGTAAATGTGGAGACAAAATCAAATATACTAAGTCACATATCAACACAGATGATATAGAAAAGAAATCGCTTATTTCATTCTAAGAAATCAAAAGCATCGATCTCTTTACAAAAATCCCTGAGGGAGTTTGGACCTAAGTCAAACTTAGATATCCCTGATGAAAACCATAAAAAAGGACTTTGACAGGAAGTAAGAACTGAACTTTAAAATATGGATCATCTTTCCACAGATTGCTACCCACTCGATTATGCACAATATCATTTATCAGTCATGAAATTTAATTCATAAATGGACAAGTCTACACAGACTATCAAAGATAGATCAACACCTCTGAAAACAAGTGTCTGAATGATGTAATTCATCTTTGAATATTGTTGTCTACAATAGGACCCTACCGTCATAAAAGAGAATCGGGCTTTTAATAAATTGAAGAATGAATGAAAACTAATCTATCTCAATATAACTCAAGAGAAAACCTTAGTATACATTTTCCTTCTATTCTCCCCTTGTTCTTCCTTCTCAATTTTCTTTTATACATCCCAAATTAGTTGAAGTAGTTCAACTACTTCTTTTAGTTAAGTTAGATAAAACTCAACTAACTTTTAGTTAGGGAAAGAATTAATATACTAATAATAATAATGGTATTTTAATAAATAATAACTAGTAGGTGGGACCCCTTATGACTCCCTTTAGTTTCTTAACCAAATAAACATAACTAGTCAATCAATCAAACATATACCTCCTTGTGGCTCCCATCATCATTCTCATAATTTGAAAATTAAATATCTATGATATTTTAAATTATATCTAAACATATAATATCCAAAATATCCAAAAATAATATGTTGTCCAAAAACTTTAGCAGTCGACTGTTCTCCACAAATCAATAATAAAATATACTCAAAAACCATATTTTCCATTTTGGGAGGCAATTTTCCCTTTGTTTCTATTGTCTCCCTTTGAGTTTCTTGAATTAGCCTTAGCCTATGTGGAGCCTTGAGGCTTTCTCTCACTGATGACATGAGAACAATCATCTCTCAAGTGCATGCTGGATGAAACATATTTGGTTGAATCACTTGAGGGAGAGGAGGGGGAAGGAATAGATTTTCCTTTCTCATGCATCTGGTGGGATTCGATTTTGAGTCTCTTCTTGCGTGGGAGGACTATATAGGTGAGTGTGCAGGGAAAATTTGGACATTTGGGTTAATAGGTGGAGGAGGAGCAGGTAGAGACAAATTGGGCCAGCCACGATGTTGGGAGATTGTTGGGTGAACAATCTCTTTCCATCTGTCATTCTCAGGAACTTCAGGTTGCAGTGAAACATGAGGGTGGATAGGGATACCAGGGACATGATGGGGTTGGAAGAGATACCTTTCTGGCCTAGGTTGGACTACCCCTTGTCCAATCCAATTGAAAAATCCATCTTGTAAGAACCGGTTTAACTCTTGTGGATCTGCATCAAAATGTATCGAGAACATTGGCCTTCTAGGCCCTCTATTCCAATTTCATTTTCCCTTGTTATGTTTTCCATGGATTCCTCTGTTGAACAAGCTCATCCTGTATGTAACGTTTATTAGCAACTAGCTTCTTAAACAAACCATACATGACATCTCTTAATATGAAACTAATTTTGGCTCAACAATCACATCAGACCCATGAAATCCAATCCATAAAATTCATTTAATAACTTTCAATGAGCATAGGATGAATAAGGGTTCTGGGATATCTGAGGGGGTTGTATTGAGTGGAAAAGTGATAAAATTAAAGGGAGTAAGGACATGATTATTTCTCAACAATTCATTAAACAATCGATTGTGCAACAATAACAAAATCATATCACTTTTGATCCATCTTTGTGTTATTTATTAATCGTTGTAATACAAAGTTGTTTAATTTAATTTTAAGAACATGGCGTGGAAAATGAATATGGGATTGTGAGGGAATTTGTATTGAGCAAAAAAGTGAGAAAATGACAGGGAATTTGATGGATATTGTTCATAAAATAAATCAAATAAATCAACAATCATAACTTTGTATTAAAATCAATCCAAAAAGAACTGACATTCTTTGTTCCTCAATTGTATACAAAACTGAATGTTGTTTCAATAACTAAATTTCCCATATTTTATTAATTCATTACAGTCTATGCAATCATAACTTACAAAAAACTTTTTCCATTCAACATTATTGTTTGAAAAAACTCTGATCCCTTCTTCCTTTTAAAAAAAATAAAAATAAAAAATCAATTAAAACATGACAACAATATTCTCAACATCTATCCCTGATAATCCATAATGCACCATGATAACAATCAACATCCACTATTTACCTATCAACAATCGGGCCCAATTAAAATGTACACAGGTCCCTTTTCAAAACATGAACAAACTTCAAAGCATGCTCGATTACACACATGTTTTTATCATATCAATCGACAAAATCTTGTAATGAAACAATAGTCAGCCAAAACATAAACCCCGAGCCTTATCCTTGTGGGTATAAATTCCTTTAAAACAATTGGTATTCTGTGCGATGCTCCAATATAACCAATCATATATGAGCGAAAAAAATTCGATTGACACCTATGCATCATTTTAAACTTGTCAGGACCCTGATCAGGCCTAGAAAAATTCATACATAGGTGTTTTCATATGCAATCAACACCACTATTTCACTAATACCCAATACTTGACAACCCCATAAGGTGCCCGAGGAGAGAAAATATATTTAGAGTCCAAATCGAGCTTTGTCAAAATCAAATGCAGGGAGGCAACAAGTGTTAGGTAGCTAGAGATATCCTCTCTAGTATACTTCAACACTATGGTCCACACTTATCCATGGGACCCTCGTATATCATTGTATATCAAGCATTGAGGAAAAGGATTTCATAAGGGGGATGTAATGTTAGGTAGCTAGAGAGGTAGTGGGGGGGGGCAGGGGGCGCAGAGGGTCCATAGTGATAATAGTGGAGGTCATTCAATGTAACGTGGAATAGTTCCACTATATTATTAAATAAGGCCCACTATGGTAGTTATATATCATAAATGGGTATTAGATATAATAAATGTAAGAGGACTTCTTAGTAGGTTCTACTTCTAGAAGATTCCTCCTCTAGAATGTTCTTGGGTGATGGTAGCACTATATAAAGGGGTTCAAGCAATGTAATGGGACATGAAGAGAATTATTGTATTTGGAGCTGAAGCTCATTACGAGGAATCCCCCTCGAAGACACAAGTGAACAGGAGAGGATCCCTTCCATAATAATATCCATTGTATGGTGTTTCCATACCTCAAGAGTTTGATATAATAAAGTGTGATTTATTCTATATTACTCTATAGATCTATTGTGTATTCAATATTTGTGGTGATTATATTTGTAGATATATCTAGGATCTTAACAATTGGAGCAATATCTCAATAGGAGGATTCCCCCTTGAAGAGGCAAGTGAACAGGAGAGGATCCCTTTCATAATAGGATCCATTGTATGGTGTTTCTCTACCTAAAGGGTTTGATAGTAATAAAATATATTTTGCATATTGTTCTTCTATATCTATTGTGGTGATTTTTTCTTCAGTTCTTTGGAACTTAACAATTTCTATCAGAGCACTTTCCTTGGCCAAAGAAAGGAATATTTTTTTTCTCTTTTTGCATAATTTTTTCTAGGGAAGAAAAAGAGGGCGGCGCACTTCAGGGTCATATCTGAATATTTATGAGCTGCATTTGGAAAAACAAAATTAGGTATTTGACTTCCTCTCTTCAAAATACCCAATTTCCAAAGACAAATCAGTCGAAACGGAGTCTAGGAAGTAAAGTTATGAGCATTTTAAATTCAACAGTTTTTCAAGGTTTTTCTGGAAACAACTGGGATTTTCTACAGTAATTTATTTTTAAACCCTTGTTATATTTTTTGGGTTTTTTTTTTGTGATGGTGAAGAGACTGCAAAGTTCATAAATTTTCATAGAGTTCTCAAATTTCTACTAGATCAATGCCATTGGATAAATAATTTTAAGAGTTTTCTTTTGGTATATTATATGTGGTGTGTCCAATGGATATGCACTCTCAACTCAAGGAAATTATACACATGATGGAAGCATTCAAAGCCGATATACAATACCATAGAGATTGTTATCACAATAGTCAATGTTCATTGGCTCTCCTTCAAGAGAGACATCTTATGGCAGACATCATGAATGAATATCATTAAGAAGTGTATGCTTGGTATGATTTGGAGGATGATTGTGATTATTAGTATATGGATAATTGTCATTTCTAGGATGGAAACCACTTCCATATTTTATTTGATGACTCTACTCCGCCTTATGTAGAGAATATTAATGTGACACATCAGGAGCTAGTTATGATTACCAATGTCCATCCTGGACATTCTACAATGGTATTGTTCCTTCCAGATTCATCTTTGAACCTTTTCCACTATGTGGCTCGATATTATTATTTGGATCCACATGATAGGTTTCATTATTGGGAGCATCATTTTCAGTTGGTTATGGGGTGTCATTATCTTTCGTTTGGATTTCACATGAGCAATTGGACATGGGACCCTGGTTTACAATGGTAGTTGGACTACTTCAGCATTATGTCTTCCATTTCTCAATGGGACCCTGGTTCTCTAGTCTACTTCAACACTATGGTCCACACTTATCCATGGGACCCTGGTATATGGTTTTACATCAAGCATTAAGGACAACACTTTCATAAGGGGGATGGAATGTTAGGTAGCTAGAGAGGTAGTGGGGGGACCCAGAGGGCCCATAGTGATAATATTGTAGGTCATTCAATGTAAGGTGGACTAGGTCCACTATATTATTAAATAAGGACCACTATGGTAGTTAGATATAATAAATTTAAGAGGACTTCTTAGTAGATTCTACTTCTAGAAGATTCCTCCTCTAGAATGTTCTTGGGTGATGGTAGAACTATATAAAGGGGTTCAAGCAATGTAATGGGACATGAAGAGAAGTATTGTATTTGGAGTTGAAGTTCATTAGGAGGAATCCCCCTTAAAGAGGCAAGTGAATAAGATAGGATCCCTTCCATAATAGGATCCATTGTATGGTGTTTCCCTACCTCAAGGGTTTAACATAATAAAGTGTGGTTTCTTCTATATTTCTTTGTAGATCTATTGTGTATTCAATATTTGTGGTGATTATATTTGTAGATCTATTCAAGATCTTAACAATTGGAGAAATATCTCAATAGGAGGATTCTCCCTTGAAGAGGCAAGTGAACAGGAGAGGATCCATTCCATAATAGGATCAATTTTATGGTGTTTCTCTACCTCAAGGGTTTGATATAATAAAGTGGTGGTTTTCTGTATTGTTCTCTGAATATTTGTGGTGTTTCTATATGAAAGTATTTGGTTCTTAACAACAAGATCTCATTCATATTTTAAACAAAAACATAGAGATATGTCGATATTTTGAGACTTATATCAACCATAGGAAAAAATACATTTTGAACAAGACACAACAGTGAGCCATACATTATTTACTTATCACTCCAAGTCTCAGCAATGAAACAATAGTTAACACCCAAGGAGAGAAAATATAGTAAGAGTAAAATAGCCTAGTGCACATGGTGCATTTAACACTTGCAGAGAAGAGGCAAGGGTTAACTTAACAAAGGTGGGTGTTCAAACACAGCGAGACAATTCATTTTTTGCAATCACTCGGGAGGTTAATAAATTTTGACAATAACAACAATGAAGACACACACATCCCTTTTACAAAACACCAAGATACAACTTGTATCAATCCAAAACCCACACAGGCCTATGTTAATATTTGGGTGACCAAGAAAGACTAGATCTTTGGGATGCTTCTAGTGAAAAGATAGTAAGAGTGGCCATCAACCACCACTTAAGGTTTGAAGAAAAGAACATAGTGATTGTTAGAAATTTCTATGTGACTGTGTGAGGGTTACCACAACGATTAAAAGGAAATGAGTTAACTGACAGTGATACATAGAATGAAAACCTTCAATCATCAACCCAGAGCCATATTGCACCATTGTTACTATTATTCCACATAGACTCCATAAAATCCATACTAATCAAGAAACCACCCACGCGTAACTTAATGATACCCATTGCTCTAATTATAATTGCCAACAATTTATAGTCATCAAAAAGAGCCATAACACAAATCTACACACAGTAAAAAATATCAAGAACACACAGAATCCAAGCATCATTGAGACATAATTTGGTTCATACAACAGAGAATACATCATGGATGGAGAAAAAAGAATCATAACTATGGGAAAAAAACTTAAATGGTGAGTCGACCGAGCCTTCCCTCTTCCAAGATCCTGAAAATGTGAAGCTTCATAACCAACATAGAGAAATTGCAATAATGGAGCAAGGATAGGGTGATGGTCGATAGGGAAAGTATGGAGTGATGTGTAGTAAATGCATGTCTCTTCCATCACTTGGCCCCATTTAATTCAAAGTATGAGACAACCCAATAGGCATTACATTCACTAATAATCAATCCATATAACCAATGCATATTCAATGCCAAACCATCGTGAGATATGAGACAATATCCATTGCATAGTGCGCCACCCAATATAGTTTACACATTAACCCTTACCATAACTCCATGCCATAATCATATTAAAAAATTCTATATGCACCTCCATTCAAATTTAATGAAATTCACATAGTCCATTAACCAAACAAATAACATAATAGTTAGGACTAACACTAGTATCCCTTAACTTTTCATTTGAAACTTGCATTCAATCCCTTTACATAGTTCCTTTCCTTTTTCCATACTTTAGAACATTTTCATAGTTTTTCTTTGTCTTGACCATGCTACCATTAAATTATCTCTTGCATATATGTGGCTAAGTAATCAACATAAGAATTAGTAACAAGTTATAACATAGCAACTGTAACAACATCATCCTCACACCCATAGAACATGTTCAATGTCGCAAGTGATTACCAAAAGTGTTCCACAAAAATGCATTATCCACTTATGATCATGCCAATATGAAATTAAGACTGAATCATAAAAAATTTAGGATTGTGTAGGAAACATCATAACAACAACAAAACATGTGTAATATGTCTATCCTTGTGCCTCTAGCCTACAAGGGGGTCCCACCTACTAGTATTATATTATTAGCATAGTTAAATAATAGGGATTTTAGCAATACTTTGTGGGCGTAATTCATCGTTATGATTTTAATCATCAACAAACTGGTGAATCCGCAGGGAAATCCATTTCCAACATATTAAGAACTCATAATCTATGGTTTCACAGACCAAGTAACATCAGATCAAGAAGATATAAATCAAAATGATTATGAAATAGGGGGAAGTGAGCAGATTTAATGGAAACATGACCAGGAATTTGGGCATAACTCATGGAAATTGTTAAGTATGAGGGGGTTATCCCTGTAAGCATAATCATTCAACTTAAAACTATTATTGACTTCAAGGAGAAAAAAATTATGAACTT